>VWPU01006553.1:0-201430 GCA_013398955.1 Callaeas wilsoni
TGGCCCCGCCCCGCCGGGTCCGGTGCCGGCGGTGGCGGCGGCGTGAGGGGAGCGCGGGCACGGCCGGGGCCGTGCTTCCCCCCGGGGCCGGCGCTGACCCTCCCCGGCAGCAGCTCGTGAGGCAGCGGGGGTATAGCGTACGTATCCATATGGAGTCTGCCTGGGCGATGCCCTGTAGAGAATCACCGAAGGGGTCAGGTTAGAAGGGACCACGGTGGGTCAGCTGGTCCAGCCTCCATCGTCCAACCTCCCTGCTCAAGCAGGGTCATCCCGGAGCACATAGCACAGGAGTGCATCCAGACGGTTCTGGAATATCTCCAGTCAAGGAGACTCCACAGCCTCTCTGGACAATCTGTTCCAGTGCTCAGTCACCCACACAGTAAAGAAGTTCTCCCTCATGTTCAGGTGGAGCTTACTGTGCATCAGTTTCTGCCCATTGCCTCCTGTCCTATTGCTCGGCACCACCGAGCAGAGCCTGGCTCCATCCTCTTGACACCTTCCTTTCAAATATCTACACATCCTCTGTGGAGAATCCTCTCGCATCCCAGTCAGGTGCAGGCTGAGGTGCCCAGCACTCAGGGCAGGCAGGTCAGGACCATGCCTTGGTCTATCCTGGTGTTAATTTCAGCACCTGTCCAAACACAGTGTTGATAATATTAAAATTAAAATTACTATTGTGAGACTTTGTGCTTTTTATTTTCAGGGAAAACCAGTAAAGTAACATTTTCTGTGAATAAATAGTTGTTAAATATAATCCCTTAGTAAAAAGAAGGAATATTTTGCTGTCTCCCTCACCTCTGCCCGTTCCCCCAATGTGTGGGGTTTTACCCTTGCAGTTCAGTTCTGGGAGCATCTAGAAGCACCTAGAAGCTGCAGCAGGTATGTGGGCAGGAGTGCAAAAGACGGTTTGGTACGTTTGTGAGTTGCCACAGACTTACTGAAATCTGCTGCTTAAGTTTGCTTCCCTAAATTATATGAAGAATATACATTTATTTCTCAAAGAACAATCAATATGTTTTGTTTGCATCTAAGGATAGCTTCTGCCAGATGGCTCAAGGGGAAGAAAGTCTTTGCAGGGCTGTGTAGTGCAGATTCAAGCATAGTGCTGCTTATTATTTCTAAGCAGGAAGTAGATAATCAAAATTTCTGATACAGGAGTTTTCAGAGAATAACCTTCATCTTCAACTTTTTTCTGAGAGTGTAAGAAAGTTATCCATATGAAGTGTGCTACTGTGGTATCTAACTAGCACATTTAATATCACCTTACAAGATACCTGTGCTGCTGTGTTGATGCAGTATTTCTCTTCTGTTGCAGGGCTTTCCTAAAGCCTTTTGAAACAGATGATCTCCTTGTGGACTGCCAAAAAAAAAGCTACCTGTAAAAAAAAGATTTTGTAAGCTTCGAGTAATTAATAATAACATAGATTTATTATTATGACGTTTTTAAGAGTGAGCTGCTGTTTGTAAAAGCTGCTGGTACATGATTTTTAAATTGATCCTCTGTGTGCCAGGTCTCTGGTACTGCTGAGGAAAGAAGCAGTTGTGTTGTGTGCCATTTTTGAGCACCAGTTGATTTGCTCTTTGAGAAGTGGGGAAAGAGGAGGAATTGTCAAGGAAAAACTGGCTCATTGGTATACCAGAATGAAAATTTGCAGGATTGTGCAAACAAACTTCTGCAATTCTAAGGAGCATATTTGATGCACCTGGTGAGAGGAGAGGATATGCAGGGCTCATATTGGAGAATTCTGTCAGTTTTTCTTGCTTTGGCTCTGTAAATTCAGTAAAGTTATATCTCACTAAGCAGTTGGTCTTTGTGATTCATCATATTTAAGGTTACATCATCTTAGTTACAGTATTCGAAACTTCAAGCTCGGTGGAAGCCTGGGGGGCCCCCAACAGACATCAGCTGAATATTCAGTCTATATCCTTGAGTTTTAATGAGTTAATGCACAGGCCCTCACTGTCAGCGGGGTGGGGTCCCTCAGAAGGCTCCCAGCATATCTACTGCTTTTCCAGTTATATTTGCAATTTAAACATAAACTTAGGCTTGCAGTCTCGAGGTGACAAGGGCAAAAGAATGGCTATTATTACACAGCTGTTACAACCTCCTAGCAGGATGTCTCGGGCACAGGAACGGACGTGATGCTTGACATGGATTGTGGTTGCTTCACTGCACTCACCAAGCAGCTCTGCATCCCTTGAGTCTCTCTGACCACTTGGCCAACTTATGCTTTTGCTTCACCAAATCCCAGAGGAGGCAATCACCGGGCAGTCAGTGAAGTGGAGGTAGAAAAGTTACTTCAAATGTGCTAAAATAATAGAGGCTAGGAAGTTTTGTCTTCCTTACAACTTTATAAAGCAGTAACAGGGAGAATTAGTGTTACTAATTCTCTGCACAACTCACCACTGCACAACAAGAAAAGAAAGAGTGATTCAAACCACTCTTTGGGAGTGTACAACAAAGAACACGGCCGGTTGTAAATAACCTTGGACAGCTCCTCTCTGGTATTGTGGCAGCTCTTCTAGAAGCTGACATTAGTCTTCATTAATCATTTGGAAAACACTATGTATTAATATTACTATATCTCTTTTTGTATGGTATCCAGGATCAGTAAATAACTAGATAAAAAGGAAGTAGGTCTCCAGTAAATATACACTGTCTGTAAAATACAGCAGTAACATCTGAGGTGCAGCCTTCCCACTCTCAGTAGGTTAGCTTTTCTAAAATTTAGCCATTTAGTAGAAAATCTATTGTCATTCCTGATGCCCATGAATAAATATTTGCTGAACATTTTGCAAATGTTGCTCTGTTCTTTCTTTTTCCTCCATTTTTGTCACATCAGAATACATTTCATCTGAACTTTTCAAAATTAATTATTACCTGGTTAGTTAGAAGAAATTTGCTCTGCCTCAACTACATAACATCTGTGAGTTTTCAGATGAAGAAACCAAAGCTTATGTGGAAATAATTCAATTCACTATTCAACAAAATAATTTGGAAATTACTCTTTCATTAAATAAGCACGTCATATCTGCCTAAGTTTGCAAAGTGTTTAATGCCTTCTTATATGAGCTCATGCAGAATCATTATGTTATGATGTCTTTTTTTTATACAGCAACATTTTCTCTCTTTGCAAGCTTCAAAAGGAGAGAAGGATTTAAAGTGAGATTTTAAAAAATATTAAATGGCTCTCATTAATTGGATTCTCTTTGTTAGTGTGGAGAAAGAAAGCCAAACAAAATTGCTTCCAGTCACACTACCTCAAACAGAAATTTTAGCTGAAACAGATAGAATATTTTCTTAAAGCTGCATAATTTTAATCTCTCCAGTGCACCCACAAACACGCTTATTTTTTTGAACATAGAGTGTGCATGGTTACCTGTAAGCAGAAATATGTTTTTGAGATTACCTCACATTGAATAAAAGAGCAGATAGTTGTGGTTCTTGGAATGCATTTGGGTCACAACCGGGTCGTGGTGGCCACGGTGCTCCTGCCAGGACATCCCTGTGGGGCTGTGTTGGCATGAGACTGCTGGGTTCGTCAGAAACACGGACTGTGGCAGGCAGCAAACAATGGAGGGCCGGTGAGTCCCTGATCTGGAGATCCCAGCTGAATCCTTAATATTCTGTCTTTCACCAGGGAACAGTGAAGCTCTTGGGTCGTCAACTCCAATTACGCTTGAAAATCACTCGCAGTGATGCTTTTTATCTTGGGCCTCCAAAATTTGGGGCATCTCTGTGACTTTTGGCTTCAGTAAGATTTGGTGAATGACTGCGAGAATAAGGACCACTGGTCATTCCTGGTTTATATGTAAGATTTGGTGAGTTCTGTGGATGAAATATAGGATGTCATGTTAATTACAGAATATTCCATGTGAATCAGCAGAAAATACCAGGTGTGGGTTTGTGACTATTTTTATAATATAACAAGCAGTTCTCTTCATCTTTCTGTCTTAGAGTCTTAAAAACATGAGCTCAATTGTTGCATGATTAGACACTAATGCTTTTTATTCAAATTGGATTCCAGAATTGTTTTAGATCTACAGAATAGTCACCAAACTTAGATGTTACAACATACCTTCCAGTACAATTCTTCTAACTAATTAGCATGAGGGAATTAACATTAACAGTGGTATTAGCTTAAATGCTCTGTAGGAATTTGTAATGACAGGAACATAACAAGGAACATTCTGCTTGATGAGAAGAGTATTATCCAAAAACCTTCCAGTTGCTTACAGCTTTGCCAAATAGTACAAATACCAAGTTTTATGTCTTCTATTTGGAAAATGTCCCTTAGCTTGGACTTCTAGGCAAACTAGGTGCAATTTCTCTCTTTTTTTAAACACAGGCACAAAAATGTTTGTTCCTGTATTTTCTACTCTTCTCTGAAATGTGTATTTTGGATAAGGAGCTATTTAGTGATTGGGAGTGTGGTGCTGTGTATGTCAGAGAAGTACTTCTTTGCCATCTCAGTTTGAATTTGTAGAAGTTAAAATTCAGCATAGCTTTGCAGTGTGATAGAATTATAATAATAGAGGAATAGAACTCACGAGAACCAAATGTTAAGGCAGGAGGCCTCAAATTCTGGAAGTGTCTGGAAAAGACAGAAATCCAGTTGTTCTAGTGAATTTAATCTAGATAATCCCTTGTGCAATATTTATGAGAAGTTAATGTTTTATGGTAATTTGAAATGTTATTTTGGACAATCCGGAATATCACTGTGGATGCTGTTGGTTCTCCAAAGTTTGAGGTAGGCAAAACTGACTGCAAATGTTAGAAGTTGCAAAGAAAAAGGTTCTAGTAAAATAAATGACTAGATAATAGTGGAGGGAAGTAGATGGAGAGAGAGTATTCACACTTAAAACACCAGTAGATCTCAATGTCCTTCAGAACCAAAAATCTGCACTGAAATGATTTCTCATATCCTCCACAATGAGTTTCTCTCTAAATCTTTGAAACTACTAGCTTCTTTGAGGATTATCTGTCCTAGCAAGAACAATAAGATAAATGTTCTCTTTCAAAACCTGCCTCAACACGCTTGTCAATATTTACTATATATTTATAACTTGATGGAGTGAAGGATTGATGAGGTCATTACAGTGGATTAGGATGACTCATTTCCCTGTCCTTCATGACTGCTTCTGCTGAGCTCTTTACTTCTCCTGACTGCCCGAAGGAGAAACTCTGACATGTTCTGAGCAGGCTTCTACAGAGTTGGAAGAAATCAATCCATTCTTCCACAGTCCTTGAAGATGTCCAAAGGATTCTTCAAGTCTAACAAATTTTCTGTGTACTACCAGCACTCAAGTGATTTTTCATTCATCTTGCAGTTGTTAATCATTAGATTCCACAAACATTAGGAAATCTGTTTGTGTCATTCACAGTCTCTTACTTTCCACAGGCAAAACTCTTGGTATCAATAGAACCAGGCTTTGAGTATCACTGATAACTTCTGTACAGTCTTTCAGATCCTATGGTGCAGTGAGTGGTATCATATTCCAATCCTCTTCCAGGTTTCTTGTGGCTAGTAGGATGAAAATCAGTTCCTATAGGTTTTCTGACTGTTCTCAGCAGCAGAATTATGCCTTACTTTTGTGGCTGTGGGAAATTCTTTCTTCTTTCTGATGCTGTAGGTTTAGGAACATTCTGGTAGGGTTATGACTAGAAATGCTTATGATAAGAAAGCACTTTTTATACCTACTGCGTGCCTGAACTCTGCTGATCTATTTATACATCCATTCTGTTCGAAAACTGACTGTAGCAATTATTAATGAAAATAGATCAAGAAATAGTAAGGGATTAGCCCATGTCTACAGGTTAATTTTGTTCTGCCATGAAATAAGCTGCAGGGCATTGTGACCGTGCTTTGAACAGGAGGGTAAGGAAAACATTCATACTGTTCTCAACCTGTTCACCCGAAAGAAAAGCAATTGCTTTGGACTTACATTGTATCTCAGAGGAAGAGCTCTTCTTGTTCAGCTTTATGAGTAAAAAAATTATTCACAACAAAACAGTTCTGGTTTTTGGTCCTTATCTACTCTTAGTTTTAGGATATTTGTCTGAATCGCCGAAGGCTCTTTTTCACTGTATAGTACCTCTAGGTTTCCTGATAAAGAATGACCTGAAACAAATACAGATATCTTACTAAGGAGCAAAAGTAGTCTATATCTAGATTTGCAGTAACAAATTTAGAAAAGAAAATTTTAAAATCTCATGAGAAAGTTGTCAGAGACGTAGGACTTTATTAAGATTTTTGTCTTTGTACGGATTCACACACAGCAAAAATACGTTGGTGGTCTCACATCCCAGAGTGGCTTTGAATTGTCTGAATCACAGAACTGCATCATAATGACTCATTCTCGTTGCGTACTGACATCCCTGCTGGGAAAGAACTGCTGTCTCTCCCTTGTAGCAATTTAAATTGGCACATTTTTGTTTTCTCTTCCCAATGAAGTTTCTGTCCTAACAGACATCTGCAGTGGAGCTTCCCTTCTTCAAGAAGACAGGCACTGTTTTGCAGGTGCAGTAGGTCATTTATTGCTCTATTACAAGCAAGTATTCACTCCTCCAAGTGGAAAAGGAATATTAAGTCCTACCTACTGTTTCTAGGGACTTTGCTATAACTGAATTCCTTCCCATGTCAGCACACAAGAGGATAACACAAGCAGAATGCTGATTTGTACTGTTTGTACGTGCCTTTCCTTTATAGATGTAGGATCTAAACCCTTTAGAGTAAAAATGCTAATCCTTATAAAAGAATCTTGCGCGCAGCCACCAAAAGAAAAGCCTTTCTAAAATGAGATGATCAGCCAGTGGTATAAATTCTTTGTATTCAGTTCCACTCAGCTCAGAACTATCCAGCCTGGGAGAAAATGGTACACGTTCCATGGTTTTTGCCACCTTACATCAGCCCTAGATTAAGTGGCACACAAAGAGGAGATCCTTCAGTGACCATATGTTCTTTTAATCTCTCTGGATGTAGATGAGGCACTGTGTTTTCAGGGCAGATCTCCAAATTTATGCTGAGGTCAGGGGGAAGGGAACTCAATACATCCTTTTTCCAGAAACTGTGATGATTTCCTCCCCCCCTTATGCTTATCATCCTCTGTGACCTTGGTGACATAGTGGGTGATCTGTCCTTCCACAAAGTCGCTAGAATTGTTGCTCACTGCATTTTTCACAAGGACTTTTCAGGTGAATGTTAGTATTACCGCCAAATTCTTGTCAGCACACTTGGGCTAAGAGCATATGACTTAATGTCTGGCAAAAGTCCTACAGGATTTGCTTCTGAAAATTGATAAGCCCTCACAAGTTGAGGAGAGATCAGACCAAAGAGGCGTAATCAAGTGCCATCCTGAATAAAAACATCCTTTCTTAGAAATTCCAAGGAATATATTTTAGGTCTCTGCTGCTTCCTGGGTCTTGATAGTGTTCTTAGACATTCTTGTCTGGACCTTTTTTTTTTTAACTTAATGAAGCCATGGCTTGACTTTTCTTACCTAGGAAATTGAAGCTTAGGTTATTTTATTCAAATTTTCCTTTGGAGTTGGCAGTAGTTCTGAGGCTAAGCTATAGATTTATCATTCCCATGCTGGATGCGCACATGTCATTTCAACCTTCACTGCAGATGAACTTTGTAAAACTGTTTAATTTTTCCTTTATTGTCAAATAATCCTTTTTAGAATCTATTTGTAAATTCTTTATTTCACCAAGAGCTTTGTTGAAGTGATGAAATGTATTTTTCATTTATGCATTATATTTTACTGATTTTTTACATTGCTGAAATCAAGTGTGATAATTTCACTAAGGAAATTTTAAGTTAATGGGTCATCACAGGATCTGTGCTCAGAAAAAAATAAATTTGGATTTCTTGACCTTTAGGAACAGGTGTATTTGTTTTGGTTTGGTGTGTTTCTGGCAATGGATAAAGAGTTAGGGAACCAGAAGATTCTCTTACATTTCTTAGCTTATTTTTTTCCTGTTAATCAGTAATTCTCAGGTTCTCTGTTTTCTTTGTCAAATTTGGATATTTTATGAACCAGCCTGTAAAAAAAAAGAAGAGTTATAATGGTATTTAGTCAAAAAAGGGAAGCCTTAGAGGAGTTCATGATAGTCTTCCCATTTGTAAAAGTTGTTATAAAAAAGACACACAATGTCCAGCACACACTCGGACTTTTGTGGTCTTCTGAGGCTGCAAGCTTTGCCTAAATGATCTCTGGATGAAGGTTTTTCCTTGTGATTTTGTCTCCTCTGAAGTTTTTCTCTGAGCCATGAATCCCCACGATATGAGACGGCTGCATTCACATTTCATGACGATGAAATGCACATTGCACAGAATATGCTGGCATAACTTTCATCAGTACAGACCTTTCCTGGTCTGCTCCACTGAAGCTGTAGCCAGGAAAAGGGGGACAAGATCTGTCATGGATGGTTGTGATCTGATAAATAGATTTAAAACTATGTGTCCCATTTGCAGTGCTGCTCAATCATACTGTAAGACTTTTTAATGATTTTAGAAAAATGATTCAAAGCATTTAGTTAAATGATTCTCAAAAAAAAACCCAACAGCAAAAATGAACCTTTCGTCCTCTTCTTCCTCTGCTGTTTTAGCTTCTTATCTCAGTCCCCACTCTGTACCCAGGCAGAGCCCTAAAATGAGTAATAAGTCTCATTGTGGGTATGACACCTGCATGACCTTAGAAAGATGAGGCAGAATTAAGTTTTGATTGGAAACTGCTGTTGCTCTTTCTAGGTGGATTTTTTACAGTTGTGTTATTCAGTCTTAATGGTGTTTCATCTACTGCGATAATGCTTTATTACTTTTCTATAAACTTAGCAATGTAAGCAACCATTGTGTGGTGCTTTCCTTCTTTTCTGTAGATAAATGCACTTTTTAACAGTTGAATTTAGTTTTCAGAGTTGACATTGAGACTGTCTGGTATGGAGCCAGATTCTGATAGCATCACAGTGTGTTACAGGTCAGGACTTAATTTAGTCTGGCTTCTAGTGTGGATGGATTCTCTTGTAATGTCATCTTTCTGCTCCTGACATAGAATAATAGCTAGTTCTATTTACATCTCATTTTCAAGCCACAAAATTCCTGCAAGTACCAAAAAGGCAACAAAGGCACAGGATAAAAGGTAGTGCCCTTGCTATAGCTCGGTTGTTTCTGAAGAATGGATGTGGTGTTGGGGACTTGATTTTTGTCCCACTGTCTTAAAAATAAATAAAGGTAAGATAAGGCTTTTATCTCTAAGTCACCTAGTTAGCATAGCAATACATGTTTGTTATGTTGCAAAGCCCTCCAGTTTCTAACTTAGAATGGTTTGGGTTGGAAAGGACCTTAAAGATCATTGAGTTCCAGCCCCATGACCACAGGCAGGGACACCTTCCACTAGACCAGGTTGCTCAGGGCCCCATCCAATCTGGTCTTGAACAATTCTTATTGAATTAGTTGCTAAATTTCTGAACTTAAAGGAATCTGCTGCAAGTATTTAATATGTGAAACATGAGTTTCGCAGAGCCTATTTGCCCTTGTTAGAGAAGTTACACCTAGCCTATATTTGTAAGCAGTATTGTCTCTTCTTTGGTTTTAATCATGTTTTCCCCCTTGTTCTAGTTCCTTGCAATGATTTTTTTTCCTTAAGTCCTTCTTGACAAAGTAACAGAATGCATTTTCTGTACGTGTGTCTCTCTCAGTTAATAAGCCATACTGTCCTCCATTTCTCACAGTCAGGTTTCTGGTGTTTCCAGGTTTATAATCACTTATTTGGGAGCTCTGCTGCTGGTTTTGTTCTGTAGTATTTGTATTATCTTCTCCTTACTGCTTATTGGGATTTGAGCTTTATACGCATGGGATCTTTAATCACCATTTCCTGGCATCTTAACATCTTGAATTAATTTCAGCAGATGAAAGAGATCAATAGGTAAGGTCTTAAATATCCTTGATAGCCAGATGCTCCTATATTTCGCATGCAGAAATCTTCCATCTGCTGTCAGGTTGACAAATGAACCGAGTTTTGAATGTGTCCCCTGTTTACTTTAATGGCTGAATGTTCAGAGATTCCAAACTCTATGTTCTGTCTCTGCACTGAAGTGCATAGGCCTAAGTGCAGGGAAGCTTCATGTTTATTATGCGGTACGTATTTGTTTTAGATATGTAAAATACTTAATTCAAATAGTTAATTTGAAAATATTTAAGTGACTTCAGACAAATTCCAATTTTTTTTTGCAGAATCTTTTAACTGCTTCAGACTTGCACAAGTGGCATTGGGGAGAGGAAGATGAAAAGCTTATTTCAGTAGCTGACTTTTGAACTCTGGAACTGAAAATGTAACTCTTTGTCACCTGTATTCCCTAGCATTATTTGTTGAATTTGATATAAAGTTGCTATAAACCAAAACTTTCTTACCTTGGCATGTACAGAGATATTTCAGTTGGTCTTAGATATTATTGCGTTATTCCAACCTTTCAAAAACAAGCTTAAAAAACATGTATAGGAGGTACTCTATTGTCTGATAGCATTTATGGTAGTGACTGGGATCAAAAGACATCCTGTCCTGAGGAAGGAAGGCCCCACACCTGGAATGCAGAATACCTGTTGTCACTGTATAAAGCCTAGTGAATGTTGACACACAAGTTGGAATGTAATACAGCACGTGATAGCAAAATTTAAAAGACATTATAAACTAATCATCATACTACTAGAACAATGGTTGTAAAATTCAATACATTAGATGTCAAAGATTTCATTGTTGCTTAATGACTTAGAAATACAAAAAGAAGTAAATCCCACAGGTCTAAGCACAGCCAAAATCTCTGCCAGCATCCAATTTGGAAAGATGCCAGTTAGCCTCCAGGAAAAAGTCCTGCCAGCGGTTTGGACTAAGAGTGTTCAGACTCACTGCCTAAATAAATAGGCAGAAGACTTCAGAGTCTGTTGGATGATGGTAACACAAAAATATATTAACGAACCCTAATAATGGGATAATGCCAACATCTTAGTCCTACATGTCACTGAAAATAAACAGAACACTTTACATAAGAGGGCAAAAAGAAGTTCTCCAGCCCCTTTAGTACAGCCCTTATTAGCCTGATTTCCTAGGGAAAACCAGTCTGTGCAGTCTTGTCTCGGTGACTGCCCTCAGTTAATACACTCAGAAGGCACTGGCATCATTCAGCCAAACTTAAACAGAGGCATAACTTGTCTCTAAGACTTATTAAGTTTTCCTAGGTTCATGAAAAAGCTGGATAGATAAGGAGAAGAGAAAGATAGCAGTCATAGTTTTGATCCTGCATGAAAACTTTTGTATTATTATGTAAGAGAGAACTCAACCTTGGGAGGGTAAGAGGTGTGGGAGAGGGGAACATGGAATGCCCTGAGAGCAGGAAAAGCTTCAGTTGTAGCCTACAGTCAGCTGAAGCACAAATCAGTTGGAGGCCATGCCTCACAAACACTTCTGTACAGAAAACTCCTGATTTAGTTTTGGCACCATGATCCTTAACATTACTGCTTACAGCACACAAATTCGGAAGCTGTTTACTTTGCCCAGTAAGTTTTTCTGTCCCTTAAATTCTCTTTGCATAACATAGGGGTTTTTTGTCCTTAGACCTATCACTTTTTTCCTGTGTCGTAGCATCCATTTTACATCTTGGCTAAATTCTGCTGCCAGTGGCAATGCAAGCCACTGTCATAATTCACTTTTGTCCTGTATTGCAGTTAGTGGTATGACTTTATTTCATGACCAGCTTACACTTAAATCCTCTTTTCATCAATAAAAAGGTGCAGCTTAAAATCTCCAAATTCCAGTTCTAAACCAGAATTTGTTTCTATAACTCATGCTGATGCTTCCCAGGGAAGAAAAGGAAGATGATTCTGGTGTACAGTGATCTACTCTGTAAAGTTCTCCTGTCTTTGTGATTGTGGTGTTAATCACTGTCAGTACACTCCAAACTTTCTAAAGTGGGGAAGGCTTTGCTATAGGTTACTAACACAGTCCTGAAAAAAAATCTAAAAAAATACTAGCTAAAGTGAAAATGTGAGAGGGAGAGATGAAAGAGAAAGGCTTGACATCTTCTCTGTTGAGCCAGAGAATCAAAATCCTTGTATTGCAAAGCTGATGACTTTCTTTTGGCATCTTCTTAATTTTACTTGGGATGCAATATATATTCTTACTGAAATACCACTGATTGGCAACAGGACTTAATAGGGGTGTATAAGTAAGATATGTAGCATCATCTGTGATCTTGCAGTTTATCATTTAACTTTAAAAAAGTGGGAAAAAAATGAAATAGTCCCATAAAACACCCTCACCACACCTGCCTTTGCAAAGGACAGTTGGATGTTGCCATTAAGTTCTGTATATGTCAATGAAATCAAAATTCAGTGCTACCACAGGGGCATCTTCCTGGCAGTTCCCAGCTGCAGCAGCACTGGCTGCTTCCCTCTCACATTTAATGCTTCTTTTGAACCCAGAAACACAGCTGTGAAATCCCAGAACAAAGCTTCTTTAAGAAAGGCATTCCTGTTTCTCACTACGTAACAAGTTACAATTTTTTAAATGCTGATGGAGAGGGCAAGGCTTCAGTCTCTAGATGACCTAGGTTAGAATTTTCTTTTTTGGAGCAATGGTAACAGATAAAAGCCAATCAGAAATAACCAGGTTTAAGGGATTTTCCTCTGAACATTTGTTTACAAAACTTCCTCTCAGGCATCAGAGCTATGGTGATAGTGTAAGTCAAGTATAAAATATTTTGTGTTGTTGCTTGTCTGTAAAAAATCCCCAAAGCAAATTATAAAGCATAAGATGCTACCACTCTTCTGCTGCAAAACTTGCACAACTCCTAAATCAGTTTGTAGCTGGCTTCACATTTTAACCCAGGAGAATTCATGCTAAGAATGATTCTACGTGCCACTGATAACTGCTGAAAGAGCCCACCAAGAACTTGGGACCAGCCAGGCTTTTCTCCTCTTTGTCCTTTGTACAGCAAAAAGCAGCAACCACGGCCAAAATTAACCACAGAAAGAGATATACTGTGGAAAACTCCAGTCTCCTGGAGTTTTCTCCTCATAGAAAAAGATATTTGTGTGACTAAAATGTGAGTTAGATATCTTGATTTTAATTTTTTTTAAAAACCCCCAAACCCAGATATCCCTCTTTTGATCTTTTTGGCATCCTAATGAGTTTATCTATACACCAAAAGTAAAAGCAATATACATTCAAATACATGTGTGAGCAAGGAATCTAATTCAAGATAGAAGAATCGTCTGAGACACAGAGAAAGGATCAGCTCTTGGATATAATGGCCTCCCAGTTCTTCCACACTCTTCATAGTTTCCCTAGGCATGAGTGAATTCACAGCTTCTGTAATTTGTAGCTTTTTCAAGAAGACAGAGTAAAAGATAATTTAAATTTAAACAAAGCCAATGTTAAAGCTAACGCTGCAGCAGCCTGCAGGGTTTTTTAGCACATGCTCCAGCACTATTGTAGTCAGATACCTGCTCTTGGAAAATTTTACAGATTTCTCAGGTAGAACATCTGCCTTTGAATTCTCATATGGTTTTTGCAAATGAACCTCATCCTTATTACTGAAATGACTAGTTAAGAGGCAAAAGACATGTTTCTGACAAATATTGCATTGTGGTGCAGTACACTGGTTTTATGTGTAATTCTGGCAGCCACTAGATTCAAATGTGAGAAATTTGGCAAATTCAGCACAAGATAATCTTCAAGCTGTGAGTAGCTTGGATGAAGCCACAGGATGAAATAAGACCAAGAGTGATTTATCTTAAACACAATTCATCTACATTCAGTCCATGTAAGAAGACAGTGTCAGGCTTTTCTCTGATGTTGACAATGCAGTTCAGTGCCACCAGCTTGAGCTTTACTTACAAATGAAGTGCTCATACAATAAAGCACTTGCAGGTTTTCCTATTTGTAAATATATTCTTAAATAGAAAACATTTAAATAGCAGTTTTTAAGCCCACATGAATGAACAATGACATCCTTTCTTTTTGAATTTCCAAAGCTGTGTTGTTGTTTGTTCATATTAGGGTTGTGCCTCAATAGATCCTGCTGTTCCACTTACTGTGCAAATACAGCATAAGAAGTCTGTCAGTTCCAGGGAAAGTTTGATTTCAGCACTGCAATCCAACTGCTTTGCTAGTTGGCTAAACTAGCCTGGGAAGTAATTTTGTCTGGTTTAATGGTCCATATTAAACCAGAAATCTTAATCCCAAGAAAAGATTTGGGTAGCAGTCCTTTCTACAGGGCTGGCAGGCAGCAGTGAGTGCTGGCTGCTCCTCAGGGCTGGTGAGGTAGGAGAGGAGACAATGGGGACAGAGCCAGCAGGGCAGCGTTCCCTGAAGCCAGGGCTCACTGCCCACAGTGCCCGAGCAAGGCACACCCACAGACCACAAAGTCCAAACAAGGCAAGATCATTACAAAAACTCACCAGGTCCAAGGCAGCACAGGGGTTCAGCCCAACAGAATCCATGGCTGCAGCACAGCCAAAAACCAACACCAGCTCAGCTCAGGCAAAGATTGATGCCCCTGGGCTGGGTTAAATAATGCTCCTGATCCCACAGGAAGAGGGGAGTGTGGAAGCCCCAGGTGGAGCTGGTCAGGCTTGTTAAGGCCGAGGCCTGGCAGTGCACCAGGGGTCCTGACAAGAACTCTTCCAGTGTTTAAGATGGTCAGAGTTGTTATAAGATACACTTGGAGATGCTGTGGAGAGCTAATGTAGTAAAAGCCAGAGAAAACAATCTTTTCGTAAGTCAGCTGTGTAAACAGCTGCATCTTGTCGGATTTTATCTTTTTTAATGAAAAGATCTGAGTGCTACACAAAAAACGGAAATTGCTGCAAACCCTCCATGTATTTACAATCAGGACATTGCAGGAGCTGTCATGGTAGATCCTGGAAAAGGATGAAAAGAAGAGTGCTGAGAAGTGGCATTGCAGACAAGCCTGGAAGGGTTTTCTTTTAGTTTGTCCATAATGCAGCGTGAAAGACAGATGAATGTGTTTGTGGAGGAAAGGGTAAACAAGCAACGGAAATGAACGTTGCTGTACCAGTTTACATACGTGTGTATCAAAATCTCTAGTGCCTTGTTCAGGAGGTGATGAATAAGGGGAGAGGGCAGATGTATAAAAGGTCTGCTACATTACTGTTACTGAGAAGGAAAATAGTTATTAAAGGTAGCATTTTGTGCTGAGAGTCACATTTGGGAAGAACCTCCATGTAAATTGTGGCAGTTCTGCTGGTAGAGGTTAAGCATCTGGACAAGAGGTTCAGTGGTTGACCAAGACTCCTTTGAAGTCTGCTTTATTTCTTTGGAGTGCAATAGAATTTTTCAAGCAAATGAAACCTAGTCCGTGTTCCTTCCTGCCCCACGAAATTTACATCCTTTTCTCTAAAACACCTCCTGTTTGTCTTGGAATAAAGAGCATTTCAGCCTCATAGCACAAAAACAGGGCAGATGGTGCCCTCATAGAATTTAAATAAGATATCAGCATGTTGTCACCTGTAAGTGCAGTTGTTACAGCAATTCTGCAGTGCAGTCCCTGGGATGTCAAAAACAGAGAAAAGAGAAATTTTACTTCAGCAAATGCTGCATAGAACAGTTTTGCAAATTGCTTAATGTTATTCTTTGGCTTACTGCAGTGCACCTGGCGGAAATTATTAGAGAGAGACACATATACAAGGATTTTTTAAAAAAATGTAATTGATTTCTGCATGTAGTAGGTTGAGGGAATAAGAGGGAATTTAATATATCCATAGCTGGCAGGTTTAATTTGTAAGCTTTTAGCATGGCTTTAGAGGATAAGAGGCCTCAGTACTACTTTAAAACCCATACTATCTTTATCACCATCAAGTAGTACAAAAGTTTGACTACTCAGTTTTCTTAAAGTAAACACAAAGTTGACAGCTACAGTCTGTTCCTACACTGAGTGTAATATGGAGAATGTGTGCATACATTTCTCTTCATTTATGTTACTGCTGTCATTACCATTACCATTTACTATTAACATATTGCTGAATTGAATCATTGTTTCAATTACTGAATTCCATTTTATATTTTCTTCTTAAAAGGGGCAGAAAGGTGAAGAGCTTGAAAAAGAATAAAATGGAACACATTTAGGGTGCCATTTTAGGAAAAAATGGTGAAGATTTTACTGTTAACCTAGAAAATACTCTATGAGTTAAGAGAATTGGGCATCCAAATATAAGTTAAGTCCTAAAAAGTAATTAAATAGCCTGGAGTGAAGGGCCTCACATTACCAGAAGAGAGCATTTTTAAAAGACAGAAGTCAAGCATTGCATGAGCAGGGAGAATATAGAAGGGAAAGAACAATGCAAACTTTGGAAAAGACAACAGTAGTTTTTGCAGTGAGAGCAAGGTAAGTGAATGGGAAAAATCTATGAGTTGATAAAGGGAGTCATGCAGGGAAGCAACACTTGAGAATACAGTGTTTGAGTTTAAAGTATTTCAGTGAAAGGAATTAAGTCAATTTTTTAAAAAATCTGATTCTATTTTGAGTCTCTTGAGAATCAGCAGTATGGATTATACCACCCAGACCCTGACTGATTGCTACCAAGAGTTGTTCTTATTGAAGGTGGCATCCTCCAAGATGCCAGGGAACCAGTGTGCAGCTAAAGATGAACCCCTTGATACTGCACTTTATTTCCTTTCCCCTGTATCAGTATTGTCAAATTAATGAAGCTCATCAGGAGGACAGAGACTGTGTCACACCTGTCAGAACAAGGCAGGGTTATTTCATTTGATTTTGCTTTCCTGTCATGATCAGTGGGCTGGCACGCAACTCTAACTGTGGAAATACAGTCTCCCTTTATAAGGGTAAGAACAGAAGGAAAAGGGGAAAATAAGATTTGTTGTCCCTGAGTTGGTTGGTTTTTATTTTGATGTGTGATGTGGGAGGCAGTAGGATTCCTGGACAGTATGCAGAAGTATGGAAAAAGAAAGATGTTTGTTTATTTTCTGTGTGTATTCAGGAGGCTTTACTGGTGATATTTGTTTGGTTTGGAGGTTTTTTTGGGTTTTTTTTGGGTTTTTTGTTTGTTTTGGTTTGGTTTTGGCTTGGTTTTCGTTTTGGTTTTGGGTTGTTTTTCCCTATACTGTGTACTGAGGTTTTCCTGGTGCAAGGTCGTGCTAATGATATGCCTTACACCAAAAATATATTTCAGAGCCCATCTAGAGGAATTTAAATTGGTGAGCTAATCAAGCTGAATAAAAATGAATAAACATGACTGGTAAAAGAATTAGATTGAATTCACCAATAAACTGTCCTTTTGTAATAAATCACATTAGTTTAAGGATCTATTAAAATATATACATGGATTTTTAATTCTTATTTATTTATTTATTTATTTTTAAACAGAGAAGGAACCTTAAAATTATGAGGTAAGTTTGAAAATTGGATGGGCAGAAGAGCTGAAGCTTTACTTGCACAAGCAGCTGAGCTGGCTGAGCTGGCCAAAGCTGCCTCTGAAAATGAGAGGTCTCAACACCCTGCCCTCCAGCCTTGCTTCCATCCACACTGCCCTGTGCATTCCTTGGAGGCTGCGGTTCCTGACAGGTGCCTCTTTGCTCAGGGAGCTTATTGTCAAGTTGAGGATGACACTGTCACAGTGATGGCAGTGTTGGATGAGCACCAGAGCTCAGCTGGCAGTGCAGATCTGGAGTGCTGGAGACCACCCCCATTCATGCAGCAGTGACCTGCTAGGTCAAGTCAGGCCATGTCACATGGCTGTGTGCTGTGCTATCCATGAAATGGATAATTAAAACATTTGTGTTAACCATTGTGCTTAACACTGAACAGAAATTTTACATTTTACAGAAAAAACCTGCCCCAACAAAATTGCTTCTCATTTGGAGTCAGGCATTGAAGGATAATTTGAACATGAAAAGAAACAAATAATGAACAAATCCATACTTTTGAGTGTTAATTCTCTTTTGCCCAAAGTAGGTGTTCTGCATGATGGTATTTGTTTCTTCAGGGTGTCTAATTTCTAAGTTAAGATATAAAAGTCTTATGTACAAAAACCTGGCTTTAAAGTTGCTGACTGGGAAGCTGAAAGAGCCACAGTCCTGTGGGACCCGTTTTAAGAGCTGGCTAAATGCTGAGGGGCTACCCAGCCTTCCATTTTATCTGTATAGGGAATAGATGTTTTAAAAGGGACTTGCTTTTTCATTGCAGCTGTTCTGTGTGGGCTGTTGCACACCTCGGATTAGATCAGCTGTGTGGAAAGAGAACTGCTCTGCCTCATCCAGCAGGGCTGTGGTTATACATAACGTGGCTACAGCAAGGAGGAGGGATTAAAGCTGAGTGAAACAGATTTTCAGCTATTTCCCCAGTTTGTTTTTCATGTTTTCTCCAAAGGAATAAAGAAGAGCAAATAGAAAAAAAAAAACGTTTGAGTCTAACCAAAATCGGTAATTTCTTCCAAAGCTTGATTTGAAATCTTACAGAGAGAAATGGGGAGTAACAGCTTTGACTTCTAGGTTTGGTCCCAATCCTTCCATTTTCCATGATGCCATATATCTGTATTTGTTCTACCAGGCTTCTGCAGGATTTCAGAAAATAGTTGCATTTTGGTTAAGATATAGGCTGTAATTCAGACAAAGTTGCTTGCTTTTGGAGGGGGAGAAATAAAATTCTATTTCTTTCCTGTACTACTGCTTCGTTGTTTGAGGATTCTTATGCACACAGCCAAATTAGATGCTAAGCTAATTTCGGTTTAAAGGATTTCTATATTCAACTGTATGTGCCTGCACAAATGGTGAACGTGAAGCCCTGAATTTCAAAAATTGTGCTTAAAAAAAGGGAAGAAATTAAAACTTGCAACATTAATTATTATTTTAATAATCTTTTACAAACTATTAGCTGGAGCTTGATTTTTATTCTAGAAATATTTTGGGTTCTTACTGCACCATTTTTAAGCCATGTGTATATTTTCCTAGTCTGTAAAAGTGTGTCTGTGTCAATACAGTATTTAGGTCTATTTAATGAAAATTAAAATAAAATTTTACTCTTTAGCAGCTGACATCAATCATGTCCCCTCTCTCCCCTCTCCCTGCCCCTCATAACCTTTAATGCTAAACAATGTTCCAAAAGGAAAATTTATTATATCACCTATTTCGATTCTCTGACATCATCCTGTCATGGCAATGAAGTGATTTACATGGAAAAATGTATTACCTCCGCTTTTAGACAAAATGAGTTTATGATGATTAATGGTTTTACTGCAAGTATGAGAGGACCTGGAAATGGCCAGCCTTTTAAAAGTGAAACATGAGCTATGCTCAATTTTCCTCCTTTTTATTTTCTTCACTCATTGTAAAATGGTTTTGGTTGTGAGTAAATTAAAATGTAGAAATTATATCTTGTAACTGAAGGAAGCTATAAATGCTGGAGTATCCATGGTAACATCCCTACAGAACTAGAGACAAAAGGGAGAAAGCAATCAGCTTGAAGCACAGTGTCTACACTATCGTGATGGCAGGGGACGTGGATCACATATTCCATGAGGAGTCAAAGTCCTCGAGGAAGGCACATGTTTAGCTTGGGGAAGAGCAGGCTAAAGGATGATCACCTCCAGCTCTCCCTCCTGCTCACCATTCCTATGATTCTATAACACAGGTGACTTTGGGCATAGAACTTAGAATACAGAATGGTCATATGAATGGTGAAACAGGATTTTAACAGGAAAGCACGGAGCAAATAATCTTTTCTGATACGTCTTAAAATGAAACTTGAAACATTTCCTTTAGCTTCATACAGAGCTGTATTCTTCCTTAGATATCATATAAATAACAAACAATACATCAAGGCCTAAACTAAGATGAGAAGATGATGCTGTATAAGAACTCTGAAATATTTTCTTTACATATGTTAACTGAACTAAAACCCAAAGGCCATTAAGGCAAAAGCTGTTCAACTATGGAAAGACAAAGTCAGGAAAAACGTAAATAGTGGCATTTTGTTTCCAGGGACCTTATGGAACAAAATCACTCTGCTAAAGAGAAGGCAAAGATTGAGGTGAACACTGCTGGCAATTTAATCTGCATGGAGACTTTGCATCAGTTACAAGATGTAATATTTGAGAATGAATAATTTCTGTATGACAGATCAACTAGACTTTGCTTTTGGACACTTAATCCCAGGTTGTGATGGATGCCGGGCACTGAGCACTGTTCTGCTGCCTCAGTGGAGTGTTGGTGCTTTTCAGTGTGTTGAAATGTGTAAAATGAACTACCAGAGAAAAATGAAAACTGGATGAATTTACAGTCATGGCTTGTCCTTTGTGACATTGATTGGACAATTGTCTTTGAGGACACACTTGGCAATGGAAAATAACTTGCTGCTGGATTCTGTGCATGAAAATGCATTTGCAAGTAAAGCAAAAATGTATTTAAGGTAGTGATTAAAAATACACAAGTCAAACTAACATTTTCAGGAAGACAGCAGTATCACGACAAGCATTTTAACTGTGTTATTTTTATTCAGATGATTAATCCAAGTCTTCCATTAGGCATACATTGAATTTAGCATTCTACTGCAGTTCTCTATATGCAATCTAGAAATTTCAGCACTGTCCCTCGTTGATTTCTGCTGCCAGTACAGGCTCTTGAGAGCTCTTCAAGACAGTTCTGTCTTTCCTGACTTACACAGTTGTTTATCAGGAGCCATGTGCTGTTGTTCTCCCATTCTTTGTTCAAATGGCTTGGCTTTTCCTCCGATACAAGTTATAGATGTTCAGTTCCCTGCTGTGTGTTGTTTATTCATCCAACTATTTGTTTTCTAAAATGAATGATTTCCTTGGAGGGAGAACTAGAGAAGAGTGAAAGGAAGTTTACCACATCAGTAGGCAGTGCAGATACAAGAGGATATTTTGTTCTTCGGCTTGCCTTTGCTTCAGTCACCATTTGCTCTCATCAGCAGCAATTGAATCTGAGTGTACTTAGTGTACATTTGTAGTGTTGTTTTGGTTTCTTTAACTAGAGTGCAATTTGTATGGAGTTGGATGTAATTTCCACCTTGTTTTCCCTGTTCTGTCAGATGGATCAGGTGATCTCTATCAGACCCTTCCTGTTGCTGATGTTGAAGTTTCCCAGGGACCTGTACTGGAGCAGGGTTTCAGTGTCTGTGTGACAAGCCTGCACACTCTTGCCTTTAGTGACCATGAGGCAAATGGGACGTGTTGAACTGAATCTGATTTTTTCCCCTAGCCTGAGGTTTCTGTAATGCTCTGGGACTTTTCCAAAATCCCACATGCCATGGCAAAATTCAGCCAGCCAGATGGTCGCATGATTTCTCTTGTGACTGCTGCTTTGCTGGAGGCCAGCTCCTGTGAATTTTATCTATCACATCAAGTTTCTCTGGTTGAAACTGCCTCAAAATACAGTTGAGATTTGCAGAGTGACTATTTGGTAGCTGAGAAGATGGGTCCTGTTGGCAAGCACATAATTTCCTTTCCAGCAATCCTGCTGCTGGCTGCTAGATTTTGATGTGCCACATCACCTCCATTCCCTCTTGAATCACTGCCAAGTACGATGCCAGAACAGCTGCAAGGCTTTCAGGACAGCCTTAACTGTAGCTACAGCCAGGATGGAGGCAGGGACTCGCATCCTGCAGACATTCCCAGCCACTGTGCACAGGGATGTGGCACCCTGCATTCCCTAATGTGAGAATGCTGGTGCTTGGCTTGGCTGGTTGCACATATGTAATGATGGTGGCCTTGTTACAACCTGAATTAACCACACTGGTACCCCTCCTGCAGTGTTAAAACCTTGCTGTTGTAGTCCGGGTTTAGAATTGTGCTGCATGAGAATCCAGCTAAGGCCACCTTCTTAAGAGCTGCTTAAAATACTTGTAGAAATACGTTTATTATTGAAATAATATGAATGAACGAAGGAATGAACAAAGAAATTTTGACTGAAAAAGTTCTGGAAGTTTGCACTGATGTGCTTATTCCTAATTTAGGTATCAGTGAAGGTTTTCCATGGCTGAAAACTTAGAATTTCAAGGTGAGTGAACAGGACTCCTGGAGACATCCAAGCCATTGCTTAGGAGTAGATTGCAAGACATTTTCTGTTGGTATTCCATTTCTGAATTGCATGCTTGTTTAAATATCTTAATGAAAACAGAAAAGATAGAACTCCCTCCAAGTTTTTCTTTTCTCTTGCTCTCCCAGTAAATAAGAAAATCCTTAATGAAGCAACACAGACTCTTTACAGATGGCAAACTGAATTTTTTTATCATGAGATTTTTAGTTTGTTTTCATTTTCCAGTTTGTGGGTGTTACTATTTCTTTAATATGTGTTCATATGTTTGTTATCAGGGACCGTGATGCGGTTGTTTTCTACTCTACTCTTTCTTTATGCAAAGAGTTTATGAATTACTGAGGGCTTTGTGCATGCCTGTGGATGTGGGCTGATAGTTGAGGGAATGGAGGTACAGGACAAGTAAATCTAAAAGAGAATGCACTGAGTGGTTAAGCTGACAATCTGGAGCCCAGCAGTGGCAACAGGGAAGTGTCTGCAGGTTTTCAAATGCAGTTAGACACGGTATGTTTGAGAAGCATGTTCCTCATGTAAAACCACGTCTGACTCATTGCTCTAATACCTCAGTAGATCAGCCTGCTTGTTATTTTTGCAAATATACATCCGTAATTGGTTTAAGTATAATTTTGGACATTACTCTTGTGGTTTAACTACTTCTGTTCATGTGCAAGCCTCACCATAGTTGTCTCATTCCGAAATGTCTTTGAAGGCAGCAATAACACGCCTTTTCTTATTCCCAGATTTTCTTAGGGCTCTGCATGCACTGGTTTCCAAGATTACCTCAGCTATCTTGCCATCAGGAGCATGGCTGTTAGATGCCTTGCATGGTCTCTGACTGATAAGGAACCCACTTCTTTCTGGACTTATAACTAAACAATCTTAAATACAAAATTTTGCTGTGTGAATTACAGAAATGTTCCCAGCTCTAGCATTTGAAGCTGATATTGTATTATTAAATAATACAGATTCTACAGGCACTCTTAATGCAAAGGGTAAGTTCATTAATACCCCTGGAGAACGAAGTGGGCCAGGTTATTTTTTGAGAGCCAAAACCTGGGCTCTGAGGCAAGAAGACCAGAGAAGAGATTGCAGCCTGCAGAGATGGCAGGTCACAATATGCAGAACTCTCTCAATAAGACAGAGAATTGTGGTTTGGGATTTGTTTTATGAGCCTTTATTAAACAGATGCAGTGGTGAGATTATTTTGGACCTCTGCTACAGTAATTCAATGGATGTATTTTCTGCATTCATGGCTTAGGAGAATAAAACAATGGCAACAACCAAATCTCTGGAGAATTAAAGTATTTTTACCTGTGATTCATTTTAGTAATTGAGGAGCTTACTTTTACCCCCACTCAGCTCAGTGTATTTCAGAATGCTCATTGTTGTGATATAAACGCCCAGTTGTTCCTACTAATGCTGTCACTATCTATGGAGAAGGAGAGGAAAAATAAAGCTCAGAAAACTTTTTCAAGACAAATAACTGCCAGACCAGATGCATTTATACGTAGATATGTATGTGCGTTGGTAAAAAAACCTGAGAAACAGATCTGAAATACCTTCTGCACCTTGTACTTGTTCCTTATGGCAAGAGAAATGAAAATCTGTCTCCTTTCCTTTGAAAAATGCTTTTGATTTCTGTTTTCTATACAGAGCTGACAGTCCAAGAAGGTGAGTCCACTTGGTGGTGACTGGCTTCTGAAGAAATAAAAAAGGAAACACTTGTAAATCACACTAATACTAAGGCAGCATGGAGTTATAAAATGAAGACCTGCCTGAGAAACTCCAACTAAAAAACTAAGCCTAAATAATTCTCCTTTGCAGGGATCAGAATAACATAGTATAGTCCTTGGCTTAAATGTAAGTCAGCTGGGTTTGTGTTCAGGTATTTATGGGTTTACAAGATAAATTAATCATATGGCTGTTTGCTTACAAGTTGTTTTCCTCAGGATATAAAACAGAACATTTCTTGAAGTGCCACCAGAAACATTTTGGGGAAGAAAAGTAATGGATGACATAGCTGGAAAAAAAGACCGTTTTGTAGTAATGTTTTCTTAACAATGTGATCCTGCCAGAAACTGAATGCCCTATTTGATAGAACCATCAAAAATAGTACAGTACAGTACATAGCTGCCTTGTATGGCAGCTTTATCTAGGTTTTTATTTAAAGCAAGCTCCCTGCAAGTGATCAGCAGCCCAGTGCCTTACCTGTGTCAGCATGATTTTACCTGTGGCTGCAGGAGTCTCCTCACCTGGCAGGCAGAGGTGCACAGTATCTACCTTGAGTTTATGGAAAAGATTTACAGAAGAAAAACAGTAACAAAGCCCAGCCAACAATGCCACACAGGTCACTGCAGATCCAGTCGATCTATAGTCACACACATTTTATTCTGCTTTTACCTAAACATTTAACATGTAATTACTGGAGTGAAACTTGGAAGTTGTTTACAGCTTATGTTTCAAATTTTCTTGTTTTGTTATTTTTTTCTTTTTTTCTAGATTGTCATATTTGTTTTTTCCTGTATAGGATGGTAGAATTACAGAGGAGCATTAATCCACACATTTATGCACATCTTTTACCAGGAGGAAATTCCAGAGGAAACCATCAAATCCTGCAGAGGTACCATCATTGCTGTCTGTATATGGAGAGTGCTGTGGCTACAGCTGCAGAACAGAACAGTCATTCATGTGCAGCCATCAGTGGAACAAGGGCTTTGCTCTCGTGGAGCACAAGGTCTCAGGGATTGCCGAGCTGTTTCCTCTTCCGTAGACACTGTAGTTGCACCAGTCAGAAAAGCTTGGCATTGTTGTCTGTGAAGCAGCAGGAAACACTCCTGCCTTACTCTGTGCTGCACTCTTCCTCTGGCAGAGTGGCTACAGCAATTCCAATGGCTGGTAACATCCCACACTACACTGCACAACTGTAGTGTCAACAGTCAATCCTGGGCCAAAGGCAGCACCAAAAAACATGGAGTAAAATTCCATAATGATCTAACTAGCAGCTTGCTGCCCTCTGCACTTCTGAAAATAACTTCTGTTGATGTTTAAAACATTTTCTACAAAATCAGCTTAACAGTTAAAAACACAGGACTTGAATGGATGGTTAGAAACGGTGATCAATCTGTACAGGTTTCTATTCACTTTGATGAAATGGTAAAGGATGAGCCTACCACCTCATAGGATTTACTGTGATGTTACTGCCAAGTAGCATAGCTACCTTGAGTATTTAAAAACCTGAAAATGTGTATTTTGTATTTGTTGCCAAGTTCACAGTTTACTTACTAGAGTGTAACACAGTTGCAAGTTATTAGGATTGAATCTCTGCATTAATTTGGAACAGTACCATTCCAGCTCATGTTAGAGCAAAAAAAGGATAATTGGTATGTAGATGCAAATTAGAGTTTAATATCCCATGCAGCTGTTTACACCTGCTTAATTAAGCAGCAGTGACTTCACATTAGCATTGCTATGAAACCATAAATACACACCAGAGATAAAGGTACAATCATGTTAACCAGCTTCCTCATGTCAAATCAATGCAAGATGTGTACTTTTTGTTTCAGTCTTGTGTTTTAATGGAAAAGAAAAAAGTCTGCACGTTTAAAGAGGATCTTCGGGTTCAATACATTTGATTTTGGTACAAGTGCCAGGATTTTATAAAAAGACTGTGCTCCTGTAAGCAGAGAGTTTAAGCAGTAAATGAAGAGCTCTAATGGAAACTCCTAACAAATATAATTGGAAGTCAGGGGGTAATTTTGCCTTTGGAGCCTTTATGAGAGTATCACAGTCATTTTGTACAGTAATAGAAAGTAAGTAAATACCAATCTGACAAAATGCAGTGCTGTTTTAACACTGATAAAGTTCTAACACTTGGACTATGTGGCATAAGCTCTGAAGTTCCACAGATGTAGCCAAGCTGGTATTTTGAGAGGTATGTACAATCAGAACAGGCCTTGGATTAACACAACACACCAGGAGAACACAAAAACTGTTCTTCAGTCAGGACTATCAGAGCTAACTGTTAACCATCAGCATAAGAACACAACCTCAGTTGGTGCCATTTTTAATGATTAGAAATAATACATTGTAAAACAAAAAGTGAAAAAATTCCAGCGTGATACTTATAAACAAAGAACAAATAGAAAACAAAAAACTTTCGGTTTTGCCTGATTTATAGTATTTATCATACAACAGATAATTAGTCTGAGGTAATACCAGTATTAACTTTTTAGTCCTTCAAGGACTGCTCAAAAATTAATAACAATGATAGCAATGCATGTTATGGTAAAAGTGAGACTTGATTATTAAATCCAGCAAACCCCTTACCCTTTTAGTTAGGGATCTGTGGCTGCAAGTATAAAACTGGAAATAAGTCTACACAGTAGGAACTACAGAACATCAGAGTCCTGTGTGGCGTGTCAGTGTGTAAGAGTACAGCTGAGTATGTAAAAATCAGACATTTCAATACAGTAAAGACTTTGTTCCAGAATAGCCCTTAAGAAATTTAGAATACTGCTAGTTTGCATAAAATAGCCAAAAAACCCCAACTAATTCAGAAGTCCAAATTTGGCATGAGGTAAAACCATGTGCATTTATTTTATCCGCATTTTAGATTTAGAAAGCATAAAATTAAGTATGTTGACTGTAATGTATTCAGTCATACAAGTGCAAGTCTTCAGCTAGAACATATTTTATGGCAGTTTATTTAAAAAATGTACCAGTAAATCATAAAAGAGGGATCATGTCCATTTAACGTTTATTGAAGTATACAGGAGGTTTTCTTTAGAATCAAATATGAGCATGAATATATGGCCAAACGTAAAATCTATCAAATTCAGTGAAAATTTTCTGACTTTAAATAGTAGCTGTAAGAATGACCAATATATATTCTTTGTTACAACCGCCCTCACTCTACAAGTAAAAAAAAAATAATAAACATTCAGTAAACATTCTTTCCTAAGGTAGTTTCCCTTATATATCAGTGATTTATCCATTTTTTGTATACATAACTTTTTAAACATACCAATCAGTGGTTCTCACAATTGAAAAATAAAAGCACAAAAAAGTTTACACTCTTGTACAGGTAAATAAAAGATCATTTTTAATTAAACTGTATATCCTTAAGGGCATAGTATAGTTTCAATTTCATTACCTATTACATAATTAACTTCTTACATACAAATATTGACATATTTGGCTTGTGCTTCAAAGCCGTTGTGTCTACAAAGTCCATGTCAATGCAACTCATGACTTGAAATCAGTGGGGACATCTTTACTGCTGCTGGGTTTAACCTGGTCGTGCAACATGGTCTCTTCTGAGCTTGTTGTGGCACTGCATTTTTCTGTGGAGTCATCAGTGTCTGGATCCAATCCTTCAGGACAGGGAAGTTTTAGAAGTTCTTCCCGCAGCTGAGCTGTATGACGCTGGATATACAAAAACAAGTCAGCATGGAAGGCCACAGTTAAAACAACACTTTTCACAAGGTTAGACACCAAAAGGCAAAAAGAGGAGTAGGTAGAAAAGGCTTAAATGTACTATTTCAATGTCTGGATCAACTTCTCCCCTGTATTCAAGGACAGGTACTTTCCTTTTAGTTACAGAATAATTAGCAAGTGCTGCTAGGGACAAATTAAAGGCGGTCAACAGAACTGCAGCCAACAAGTGCATCAGTATAAATGCTACACTATTGGTCTTGCAGCTGAATCGTATCTGTGTTCAGGGGCCACAGCAGACACTGGCTTGGACTTGGTAGGACATACAGTCAAACCAAATTTGTAAAGAATTCATGATGAGACCTGTCACAGAGACAGATATGCAGAGATTTGTATACTGATCACAGTAACTTCATTTTGAAGACAAATCACACTGAAAGAATGGAAGTCTGGCAAAAGAAAAAAGAAGCCTTTAAAAATTTGGGGTTTGCACCTCAGGGAAAATAAAACCTCAAATATTAAAAACAATATAGACCTGTTGTGTATGTGGTCACAAAATACACAAATGGTAATACTTGGCTAGGAAAGCAGAAACATTTATAATGGTTAGAACTTGATTAAAGTTAACACAGGGTAAAACTGACTGTAGTGGTCCACAGTTTATTAACTGCTCCTCTACTCTAAGAGCTTGTTTTCTGTCAAGGAATTGGTTGTAATACAGCTTTATCATTAACCCCCACTCACCCTCAGAGTGAACAAAAAACCCTTTCTGTTATTACAGAATATTCTGAGCTGAAAGGGACCCACAAGGATCATCAAGTCCAACACTGAAGTGAATGACCCATAGGGGATCAAACCCACAATCCTGGCGTTATCAGCACCATGCTCCAACCAACTGAACTCATCTTGAGGTCACTCTATCCTATACAAATATTCATAGAAAAAATAGGCAGGACAGGTGCTAAAGGAAAATTCAGCTTGTAGTAAAAATACTGAGGAGGTAGAATGCACACACATTTCATCTCTTGACAACTAGGAAACTTAGATTTGTTATAAACGTCTCACCTTCAGAGCTGCTGCATGATGGGACATAGTCCTGCCTACCCGTTTGTCACTGCTGTACTGCTGTATGTCTGCTATCCACTCCTCACACTGAGCCATGATCTCCACTCTTTTCAAGTAGAAGTGTTTGTGGATGACCTGCAAGAAAACATTCCCAATGTAACATGCATGGAAGAACCATATACTTTAAAAATGCCAATGTGCAAGACCTCTGTGGGTCTAACTGAATATAAAGGAAAAAAAAAAATCAGTATGAAAGTAATTCAGAACTGAACCAGGTTGGAGATAAAATGGGAATTTCTGTCCTCAGAGGTTTCCAAAATCCAACTGGAAAAAGCTCTGAGGAACCTGAATTCAGCTGATGCTGTTTTAGAGAGTTTGTTGGTCTGGATCTCTCTTCCAGTCTGTAGGAATCCACCATTTGTGTGCAGCCTGCCATTTCAGCAGTCACTTGTGTTACCCGGGTGCAGGGTAAACAAGTGCCAGAAATGCATGGAGCAAAAGCAGAAGGGAGAGCAGAACGCTGCCCACGTTCTGCAGTTCAAAGCTGACCGTACTACGCAGGCACGAAGCTCACACAGGAGAAGAGCTACACAGAGGCAGTGCTGAGGCTGTCACTGTTTGTTTCACTGCCTTGTTTTGCTAGGGAAGCACAGCCTAAGGAGAAGCACCACGTCCTCCCCTGTCACTGACCACAGGCTGCCTGAACAGAAAACGGATGAGCAGAAACTGTCAGCAGTATGAGCACAGGAACATTACGTGCTTCTGCAGAGAGGATCATAGCAGCTGCTTCAGATGCAACCACTTTGCTCTAGGCAGAGGCAGCACTTTTGGGGACACTGGAATTCTCAGGCCATGGTCGTTGAGCTGCCCACTTTGGATGGGAACCAGTATTCGACTGAAGAGTACTTCTGGTATTGAAGTACATATCTGAGTTTAAAAAATCCAACCAATCAACACTCATACAAAGTTGTGAAACTCTGCTTGGTGTTGGCTTTGTCTTAAACAGTTTTCTAAAACTCTGAATGGTGAAAGAAACAATAAAACCAAAGAAATTTTATTGAGCACTGAGAGTTCTTGGCCATATTGCAACATAATGGGAAAAATAATTTTTCCCTCTAGATTAGAGAAAATAGTTATCTGTCTAAAGAGAAACTGCATACTGAAAGCATAATTGACTTCAATTCTGGATACATTCCTTAAATCCATAATGGAACTTGGAAAAACTCCGAAAGACTGGCAGTTTAGATCTCCTGAGCCTACCTGTCATTTAAGACACTGAAGACAAGACAGCTCAAATTTTTGAAGACAGCAGATCTCAGGATCTGTGTTCTTAGATCCCAGTCTTGAGGATGACTTTGCCTTTATGTTACTGAATTGATCATCACTGTTAAGGTTCCTAAGATAACCCTACAAAAAACCTAGAGGTCTGAATAAAAAGTGAATCTCCCAAAGAAGTGCTCAGCTAATCCGAAAGATGCATTTCCATTTGGATGGGGCCGCAGATGGAATCTAGCATTGTTCCAAAGCTGCCTTTTTCATACCAGCAGTGTGAAAGCTGAGCTGCAGAGTAAGCACATGATTGCTGAGACTCTTGACGGAAAGTGCAGTAACAATAACCTGGTATTCAGTTACCAAATGGTGTAATACTGCATATCCCTCATTTCTGTACATGTAAGAAGAAACATGGAGCATTATTGTCAGGGAGCCCACTGCTTTCTTATATATTCAATGAATTTAATCTTATACTGTGACTTGAGAACGCCTTTTTCCAAAGTAAAACCATTACATTAGCTAGAAGAAAAAGACCTATTAGCAGAGGTTAATGGATTATGTGTCCGGATATTATCTTTATCATGGTCTTCTACTTATTGAGTAGAACATTTAAGAGGTAATTCTGAACCACCACCAGGTTTTATTTCACTAATTCAACATCCCTACATATACTGCACATCCTTTTTCACCTGCACGTGGATAAAAATATCTAACACTTGTAGTGCAGGTGAAGTGTCAATGTTTTCTTATTCCACAAGACACAGTAATTTTAATGAAAAAAGGTTTTGTATTCCAAAGGATGTTTTTTACGACATCAAGGAAGGGATGGGAGATCAACATCACAGATGCCACACCTAGCAATGTGCATAATCCTAAAATAATGCGGCTTTTTCAACATTTTATTATAGACACAGTTGAAAGCCCAGGTGATACTGCCAGATGGTTTCATACTTCAACACTGGCAACAGCTGCAGTAGTTCAGAGCAAAATGTGTTTGTCTGGAAATATTCACTGGTAATACTGTGAGATGACTCATGTTTGACCAAACATTTTGCATTAATATTCATACAGATTCTCTTAGTGTTTCTTCAGCTCTTTTTTCCTTGAACTCTTTGCTGTATATGTTCAAGCCCCTGAGATCTAACTTATCTGCTTTCGGAAAGGAATTGGACTACAGACATGGAGAGAAGTCCCTAACAACTAAATTCTTCTATGATGCTACAGGTGACTTATAGTCTATTTTCAGGGATGTAAACAAATAAAACAATTTGATTTATTACAATAATTTTTTTTTAAGACAGCATGAACACATGAAGGTTAGCATTCCTTTTAGCAGCATCAAGACAGTTGTTTTCAAAGGCACAGGTTTCTAGTGCAGATGCTTTGTGGAATTTCTTTTAAGGTGTTTTTCCAATTTGCATTATCTTGGTGTTTCCAAAGTGTTTCTTAGTATTTGCTTCAAATTCATGATCCTTGGAAAAATACTGCCTGTTAGTCATGCAGAGTACGGAGCATGGAGTTCCCCTTTGTAGGGCTGACCAACAGGTGTTACAGGCAATGTAGAAGGTCCTGCTCAGTTGTGAGAGTTGTGAGAGTGAGCTGACTGAACCATGTTTAGTCCAACTGTGCACCAAGATCCCGTTCAGGTCGGTCCCAGCTTGTGTGCATTCTCGTTTCCCAGAAAAGAATCTGTGAAGTTTGGTGCGTTGTTATTCACTTCAATCTCTTGAGTCAGTTGCCCCAGGTTAAAACAGACATCTCATGCATGATCCTACCAAATATTAGCATTATTCTTAATGCTCAGAAAAGAGAAACACTGCCTTTCACAAAACCTACCTCCTTAAAACATGGTGATGGATTTCTCATTTGTTCAAGCATTGCCCACTTGACTGTTGCCTGTCGTATATTTCCGTCATATTCTCTGGAGCTCTGGGTACCACTCGGAGTACCTCGTGATCGTTCGTAACCTGGTTCATTGAAGTATGGCTCTGCCACCAGTATTAGGGATTGGACAGACACTAACACCTGTCAAGAGAAGAAACCAAATATTAAAATTGTGCTACCAAAGTATTCTTACAAATATACACAGCTCTGCTCACCTTACAAGCAAAACCATTTCTATGGCAAGGTACTTCCATTTGTGACACAGGCTACATGCAAGCAGGGAACATCCATACTTTCAAACCAAACTGTCACTACACACAAAAACCACCGAGTCCTGTGACTGCGTATCTAGTTCAGACACTGAGAAAATGACAAATGTAACTTAAAACCCTGCAAAAAAACCATACAGGTATAAGTAAAAGAAGATATTTAAAGGAAGAGATGTCTGATTGCACCCTTTTGTGAAAGTGTATTTGTCAAGTTCTCAGTCAACAATTTCTATTTTTTCCCCGTGGCTGAGCTTACTAATTCTTCTAATTCTGAACTAGATGGAAAAGAAACAAAGGAGGCAAAATGCCACGTGAACCACTGAAATCAATCCTGACCTACATTGTCTCCCATTTTTTCTTTCAAATGAATGTTCTTAGTCCTTTAGTTTCAGATTTTACCAACAATACTGTGTCATAAGCCAATAAAACAAAATCTCAGTATTTCTCTTAAGATAAGGGAAAAAACATTTCCAGTACCATATGAACAAAGCACCAACTATTCAGTAATTAGGAAATAACAATTTTCCTCCTCTCAATTTTACTATCCAGCAGACCTGGGAATAGATGCTTACATAAATTCAAGGCATTTAACTAAATACTCAGCTATTCCTAATAAGACTCAAAGAATTAAACAGATACATAGGGCTCTTAGGTATCCAAATGTAGATGTACTGGATATTCATGATTTGATGGCTTGCTAGTTTTTCTAGTATTAAAATGTTCGTCTCTGTCAACTTGGTTTTCTTACTACATGAAGGGCAAATTTTTCTTATGTACTTAGGATCAAGTCCATCAGCAACAATTTTAGAGATTACAGTTCTGTCACATAAACTTCCAGAACTGTAAAGAATTCACCAAAGGGGATTTGAACACTTATATTTCCTCAATTAGTGAAAAGCTGATGATATGTTACAGACCTAGGAATGGCATTTCCAGTACTGGGCATAGTTAGGTGCAAGATACCCATGTGTTGGGGCAGTTGTTTCTGGAAATGACTCTCCTCCCAGCCTAGGTACAACTTAGAGCTTTAAAACATTCCCTGATTTAGCAGCCTAGTTGATGAATTTGGATATGGAAGACAACAGTCCTCCTTTTTCTTGGTGGATGCAGAATGTACAGCTTACATCAGATAGACGCCATGTCAGCAGCAATCCAAACTCTGACACTTCTGCAGGCAATGTTCTGACAAGTACAGCTGTGCTCTGTGCTCAAGTGTGGCATTCTCCTGGAGTTTCTCCTGTAGCAACACCAGCACAGAAGCGTTCCAGCTTCCCATCCTCTCTGTGATGTGTCCTCACTCCACAGACACGATGCCAGATCAGTAACTTGTATCAAAGCAGCAGTTCAAGAGCTAGCTGAGTGACACAGGTTACCCTCAGTCCCACCAGCACCTCACGGGAGCACACCCTCACTCCTATAGGTGCCGTGGCACTTTGCCCTTGTGTAGTGGCTGCGCTTTCATTACAGCACAGAAGGGCAGTCTAGGGCAGCCAAGCCTTTATCCTGATGGATTGGACACATAGCTGTGCAGTGGGAGATGTGAACCAGCATCTCTCATTGGGCTGAGAAGGAACATTAACCAAGTTTTTCTGTTTCTCAGGCAGGTGCTCCGGGTAGCTGCTGGTACCATGTGCACCATCACAGTCTCCTGTACCTGCCCTGCACTCAACTAGAAGCAGTCATGGTTATTTACTGTTAAACCTTATAATGTAGGTAAATGCATCAAAATATGTACAGAATGTACCTCACAAATCAGGTTCCATCAAGCAAATGGCCACTTAGATACCAAAAAAGGCAGAATATTAATGCAAATGTGCTAAGTCACGGTAGAGTGACTTCAGGGCCAAGGCTTTGGGTATGAAAGGTGTTTTGGTGATCTCTGTGGTTTTTACATGTGTCTAGAAGAATAGGCTTTTGCTTTTTTAAAATTTTGTATTTTAGATATCTGGTTTTTTTAAGTAGCTATGGTAGAGAAACTTGACACTGCAGCATTGTACTTTCTGGGCCTGAATAAGCAGTTGATACTTTGGATTGTAATTGTAATGAATGAGAAACTCTAAACCGATCTTGCAGTTTCACCTTCTGAAGTATTTTGGGTGGTCTGACAATAGTTCAGTCTCTGAGCCAGAAAAAACATGTAGTGCTTAATTCTTTCCAAGCAACTCCAAGCAATTTCCAAGCAATTTATTTAGTTCTTCAGCTGTTTTCCATTTAATAGTTGTAAAGTGTTTTTCTCCCAATATGGTGGGGATGGGACTTTTCCCAACAGTTTTCTTACTATTTTCAAAATGAAACACTGAAAAAAAGTTTTAAATTATAAATTTCTATGCTGCATGTGATTTCTAACAATCACACCTAATATTTTAATGTAAGAAAAAGAACTTTAGTGAAAATAAGACTTCCTAAATACTCACACCTTTCTACATGGATTTTAGGGGTGAAGTCCAAAATTGCAGTTCATCTCTTGATTAAGAATTTGGATCTTGGGAGACTTGCACTCAGTAAGGAAGTCTTGGATACCTATCCCAATGTGATCTTCTCTCTTGCTGATCTTGAAGCTGAGAGTGAGATTTGCCAGGAAGCTCCCTTGATTGTTCTGCCTTTCAAAGATGAGAGCTAATGGCTTTGCAGTGATATCAGCTGGCTCCCTCAGCTCCCCTGGATTCACGGGGTTTGGTTCCACAAACATACAGGTCCAAGCAGCTTCAATACTGTTTCCTCTACTGTGGGTAATTCCTCATTCTTACAGACCTTCCTAGTGAGGGTTCAGGAAAGCAAATCTTGCCCCTAAGAGCGAGGCAGAGATTACCTCTGCCTTTTCCATGCCCTTGTCAATAGGTTTCCCACCTCACTGAGCAGCTGGAAAGCCTAAGGAAAATATGCTCTCTTGCTGCCAGCATGCTTACGAAAAGCTCTTCATGTTTATCTTTATAACCCTCAACATTTTCAAGCCATCTGAGTTTCCCTAATTTCTCTCCTAAATGTTTGGTCAATGTCCTTTTATTTCACACAAGTAGCCCATCTCCTCCTTCCGCCTTCTCTTGCTTCTTTTTGCAGCCGAGCTTAGGCAAGAGTTTACCCCATGCTGGCCCTCTGCCTCTCTTGCCTGACTTCCACACACTGGAATAGACCATTCTTGAACTTTTAGGAGACTGATAAATCTGCTCTCCAAGGCCAAATCCTGAACAAGCTGAAATCTGTTCTGCTGAAGGCAGTAATTCTATTATGCTGAAGCTCTGCAGTCTTCTAGGATTTGGAACAGAAATTGTACCTTGTGCTACAAAATAATTACTCCAAACTCAGAATAAATTCAGTAACTGCCATAGGAAAGAAGCCATTGCAGGCTTTACTTTTACTTAATGTCTTTGCTTGTGAGTCAGTGCATGTCTGTGAAATAAAGCTGAAAATTATAAGGACTGCATGCCCTAATAAATTCTGCTCTAATGTAACACTAATTGTTATTGAACACAGCATACCTGCACTTCCACTCCCTTCATCTTTATTCCTCTATCCAGCTCATCTGTACTCTTAGGAGGAGGAAGACTACAGTCTGCACTAGTGTACTCCCCTTTCTCATCTCTCACAATGTGGAGACTGTCTTGTCTTCACCATAAAAAGCTTCTGATAATTCCATGAGATGATGTCACCTTCCAGTCTTTTTTTTTTTTAGAAATAAAATAAACTATTTGAAGTAATCGGAGCAGATTTGGTGCAGGAATGAGCTGCACACATGAACAGCCGCTCTTCAAGACCAGACCAACAGAAATATTCATTGGAAAGAGCATTTTGAAGAACCTGCCCCCTCAGCAGTGTTCCTTTTCTGGAGTTCCAAGGAAGTTTTCTGGACTTTTGTCTTATTTATGCTTATTTGAAGAAGATGACTCTGGTTTAAAAGTTCTAGAAAAGGAATCCTGAGGACCAAGAGACCACTTACTACTCCTAATGACATCTGAAGAGAAAGAAAAAATTGCTCACCTGCAAAAAACTTGATGTTTGGGGATTCCATTTCTCTTCTGGCCTTCCATGCCATGTGTTAAGTATGCTTAAGCACACCTGAAAAGGTGACATTATTAATACCACACATAAATGTCATCACAAAATTGTTCTGAATGTTGACATTACATGCATTTTTTTGACAAACTTTTTTACAACAGCATTCTAAAAGGCAAATTTGTTTCCTATCACAGAATCAATTGGAAAAGACCTCAGAGATCGAGTCCAACCTGTGACTGAACACCACCGTGTCAACCAGACCATGGCACTGAGTGCCTGGTCCAGTCTTTCCTTTAAACACCTCCAGGGTTGGTCGGTGACTCCACCACCTCCCTGGGCAGTCCCTTCCCATGTCTAATCATCGTTTATGTAGACAAATTCCTCCTAGTGTCCAACCTAAACTCCCCTGGTGCAGCTTAAGACCATGAAACTACTTTGAAAGGAAAACAGATAAAAACACTGTGGATAAGCAAGAACAGCATGGTAATAAACAAACACGACAAGGCAGATTACTTTTCCTCATGGGAAATCTGTGGATTCTAGAGGCTCCAAAAAAAATAAATTATGAATACTCTCCGATTCTCTACTTTCTGCTTTAAATACTGTTATAAAACTTGTCATAGTGGGTTTTAAAGACAGTCGTTCTTCTTAAGCATGTAAAAGGTGGTTTCTGTTACACAGACTACCAAGAAATTGGAATTATTCCTTAACTTTTGTGACTGATCTGAACTTTATGGAAGTTTATGGTGTTCCTGAATCTTACTGTGAAAGGGAACAATCCAAGACAGGGAAAACAAAGAGACAAAATAAACTGTAGCAACTTAGAGGTAAGTATTTTCCAAGACCTAAAAGTAGACAAAGAAAAATGGAGATAAAAGTCTCCACTAGGAATTATATTCTGTGTCCACATTAATAGACAGGGAATGGAAAAAAAGAGACAAGGCACTCAGCAAACCTTCAGCTGCAGCTGATATGAAGCATACTTTTTCCATGGAAAGGGTGTTTCAGCTGGCCAAAACAGATTTCTGACTGGTTCATTTAGGAAAAAATGGTGGAAAAGAACATTTTTCTCAGTCAAAAGTACTTGCTTTTTTGGTCTAATCCAATACATCAAGGCTGGATCTCCAAAAATCTCCAAGACTATCTAGAAAGGGGGTAATTCCCACTTGAAACTGGCAAATCCCTCTTCATTTTGGTCTGAAGACCAGTATAAACCAAAGAGCTTCCTCCTGTACATTGAGAGTGGCTGATCACACTTAGATCACAAAAGGAAAAACCTTTCATCTGTTTCACTTCCATGTTACATCTAACACAGGATCCCAGCTGACCTACCTTGCCATCATTGTAGAGGTTTGGATTAAATCTCACGCTGTGGCCTCCAGTTGTTTCCAGATTCACAAGTGGAGGGGAATTAGGATAGTCTTGTGGGAAATACACATCAAATTCAAAGCAACCATTTGCATATGGGGTGTCTGCAGGACCAGTAATAAGAACCTACCAGCATTAAAAAGAAAAAAAAAGAACATTTAAAATCCCCGTTGTATCCATCACACAGTTGAGATTTCGTAAGTTGTATGAAGCGTTTTAATTCCACTCGCTGCATAGCAGGAATTATTATTAGACATCATAATCACACACAGGCTGTCAGTCTGTTCACTCTGATACTGTGGGTAGGTAAAGCCCTCTGTGAACACTCATTTCTTCAGATTACAAATGGAAAGCGAGACAGAAGGAGCTGAAACTCTTTCCTACTGGATGCTACTAATAGACTGGTTTTTTCAAAATCCAGGTCCAGAGGCACTCAGTGTACTTCTCCATACCTACTGCCTACAACGTCAATGGTCACGTGCAAAGATATCTTTGGACCCTACTGGAGTAACAGCACTAAACTCTTCCCTTTGGAATAGCTGAAGAAGAATGAACCTTGTTCTGTGAAGACTCCTTGGCTAACAGAGCACTCCTGGGGCAGATGGACTCTCCCTGCCCCTGCCAAGTTGCTGAGAAATCAGACTCAGACTCAAATACTACCACTTACATTAATGTTTGGACAGCAATAAAGTACACGTGAAATGCTTCTGTTTTTTCCTCGGATTTCAGGCACCTTCCTAAACACTTCTATGCCAAGCAGAAGAGAGAACTAAACCCAGCTTTGCTTCTTTACCTTCATTATGTCGAGCCGCTCCTCATCACAGCGTACGAACACGCTGGATGAAGACGAGAGAGGCAGCGAGGTTGAAAGAGTCACGGCTTCCTGAGCCAGACGTCGGGCCCTGGCAGCGCTGTTGGCATCACTCGCGTTTTTTACCTGAGACATGTAGTGGTAATTTACTTTAAAAACCAATTTTCCATCATCATCTTCGGAAACCATTTCAAATGTATCTAGAAGAGAAAAAAAATTTAATGCATCAGGAAAGGAGTTTATAATGGATTAGACTTGGATAAAGATTATGAGCATTAAAACCAGGAAAGTTTAATTTGCATCACAGTAACACAAAAAAAATGTGTTTTGTGAGTTAACAGTGATCACAGAAACCAAAGCATTAACAGTGCTGGGCGGAAATAATTTCTGCAGCTAATTTGCAAGCTTTCATAGGCAACTTTTCAAATATACACCACTCCCAATTTGGAAAGCTACCAGCTATTCCAGACCAGGAATATGATGATATTTACAAATACATAATAATGCTAATAATGGAACCTGTGTGAAGCCAAGTGCCAGTGGTACTTACTCATGTGCTGGTTGCAATGTTATTGAAGAACCGTGAAAAACTACAGTGGAGCTGGTTTTCTTTAATCACTTGCTACACAAAATCTGCAGCACAGCTGCCAGAGGGAAAAGCTCTCACTTCCTACAAACCTTCCTAACTCCTACTCTTGGCATATACTCCACAAACATTTGTGAGGAAAATCTCTTACAAATACAACAGCAAAGAAATGTGACTGCAAATGCTGTCACTGCAACTCAAAAAAGACTCAGTGAACATGTTTTTGCAATAATTTTATAGCTCTTTTTTGGATAGGATAGTATTAGTTCTTTATGAATTTATTTTGGTAACACATTCCTTTTATGGCCAAAGCAAGGACTGATTCTCATCACACTTTCCAAATGCAATATATTGCACTTCATGAAAGGACACAATCAAATTTAGTGCAGTTTCACTTAAAAAACACATTTTGATTTGAATTATTTTCTGTTTAAAAAAGAACATATATGAGCTTTATATAAAAATAAACATATAAAGCTCATATATGAGCTTTAAAAAATATCAAACATTTCAATGAAATTTGAGAAATAAAAGACTCACAAACAATCATTACTGTAAGGAAAACATGAACACTGTCACATCGTTGAATTCATCTGGTCCCTTGAATTACTCTAGTGCATGCTTAAAACATTTCTTATTATTTCGAAGAGTGCATGAGCTGGTAACCTGAAAACACAGATGTATAAATTTTCCTTATGTGAGAGTTATCAGTGGTCATGTAAGACAGTTGTTACCTTTTAAAATAGTAAGGGATTCTGTTCAACAGAACACACATTTCTTCAGTGTCTGCTTTCTAAAACACACACATTCACACTTCTCAACCTACCAAACTGGAGCTTTTTCATGACAGCCACATACTTCTCTTCAAGAGACCGTAAAACAGACAAAGGCTTGGGCTTCACAGCAGCCTTTTTGGAGTATTCAGCCATCTTCTTTTCTGTTGTATAAAATGTGATGATTATTTGTAGTTAACTATGTAATTCCAAGAAAAGCACAGCAAGTGTTGACATTTTATGGTTACATTCTTTTGCAGAGACATCTCAAAACTGGGCATCACTCAGGATATACAAACCTCTTTTTCTCACTACTGTATATTTCATTATCTGAAAATCTTCAAGTAAATAAAGATCATAATCTCAGCTCAGAAATAATTCTTGACTGCAGCTGCTTCTTTGAATATTCTTTTATTGTTTCTTTTAATTTATCTTTTTAAAATTTAAAACAGGAAGTACGATATATGCTTGTGTGGATGGCTATTCCCGCATGCATTCTTGGACTCTCCAAAACCAGGAGTTGATTATACATGCCTTTATAAAATGCACTCCTGTGATTCAGCTACTTAATCTTTAGTTTTCTTTACTAGACAACCAGCTGGTCTTTTGAACACCTGCAAGTTCAATCCATGTTTCAGATTTTTGTTCTGCGTTCATCTACTTAATAGTTAATCCAGTTCATGAGATTTAGTTTTAACAGAAAATGTTTTATTACTAAAGGTCCTGTATGTTGTTTTTTTTGCCAAGAAAAATAATAATAAAAAACCTGCTACATAATTGTGCTGGAAGCTGTGAGGTGTACTCTAACTTACTTGAATTATTCTGCTTCCTGATCAAAACATTTAAGACTACCACAAGGTTCCAATCACCTTTGAAAATGCAGTCAGTGGCTGGGGACAGGAGAGAAGTGTTTTGTCTTGCTTTTAAGCTAATTTATAAGCTATCTGCAAATGACTGTATTACAGGCAAACAGCATACAGTACTTATAGAAGTGTTTCTGTGTCACCTTGGTTTGCTTGGCGCAGACTGGTGGTCGCAGCATAAACGATCTCCGCAGTCTTTTGGATGTCTGGCACCAGGAGGGTCAGTCCCTCCGGTTCTTGATCGGAAGTATCCGGTTTTACGCCCGCTTTAGCTTTGTCTTTTTTAGACCTGTATGGGGCAAAGAAATAGGATAGAACATGAGGGAATATTTTTCAACCAGACCTACAGTATCCAAGGCATTTGTCAACAGGGAAAACTACCAAAGATAAAGGATGGAGACTAAAGCAAGCCTTCTGAAATGGAATGTGTCTCTGTACCTTCGGGTTCATCACTGAATGCAGCAACCAGCAGTTCCAACACTGGACATGCTACCTTGATTTGACAGACAGATGCACAGCTGCTATGAGGAGTGAAAATATGAACATGAAGCCAGCGATTCCAGTACAGCAGTTTCTGCTTCAACCTCTCAGGCCTCCTGATTGTTACCCTGCAGACTGACCTGATGTCTGCACACCTTCACACAGTATTAGAAAACCTTACAAAATCAATCTAACGAAGACCATGTCATTAATATGCATTTCATCCTTGGAGATCCTTCGTGCAAAAATAAGCCCTAAATAGGTGATAAAGTGCTCCTTCCTGCTACACAATGCACTAACAATTACTGAAAATACTCTAATGGTAAAACTCTAGGAAAACATGTAGATGAACATCAACCCAGGTACCACAGGACCGTGGGTCAAACACGAAGTCTGTCTCTCTCTGCAGTTCACTTCTGGGCTACAGAAATGTAGACCTTTTATTTCCATAAACAGTTCAATGTAACATAATTTTAAAAGTCTTAAAATATAAAAAGCATCTAGGTTACACTGGATGTTTATAATCAAAGTATTGCAAATCAAAATGTCAACTTAAACACCTCAAATTTTTCTAATTACGTTATTTGAAAATACAGTGCATACTAACACTTGTTTGACAGAAGCTAGTTGTGTAGTAATCTAAGATACATTTAAATCTTTAGATTGTGACAATCCAGTCCTTACTAGCATAGACAGTCAACTGCTGAAATGAGGACAAGGGTATTTGATACTAAGGTAACCTAAATGTGTGTATTTAAAACTTCTATGTTTTAAGAGCTAGCATAAATTTACACTGTCATCCTGCAAACCTTGGGAGATTTTAATGCTAATAGCATCCCAATTATTTTACAATAATTTCTATACATTTTTGTTTCAAGAGCACTTGTGTGTTTTGAGACCCAAATGAGTTCAACAGGCAAGATGAAATGGTTTTCTCTTTCTCACTAGCATACCTAGAAGCAAACCAAGAAACTATCTACACCAGTAAAACTGGCAATTTAATGTTTTAATATAGCAAACATATTTTACTGACTATAACCTTTCTGTGTTTTAATCTAGACTGAAATCCTGAATAATGAATGACTCTCTAAACTATTCAGTAGAGGTGATTACAGTAGTACTGAATATGGTCTCTGAACTGTACCTAATCAAATGAGAATTTCCCTAGAGAGCATTAATAACAAAATACATTACTGCAGCATGGTCCATTTTCCGTGCTCCAGATTTAATCCAAAAGGATGTTAGGCCATTGCTGACTTCAAGCTATTCTGAGCTTTCAGACCCTCAAAGTTAGGAGGAATCAGAGGCATCACAGCCAGCCCCAGGTCGCATTTGAGGAACACTGTATGACAGAAAAGCAGCACCTGCATCTCTCATTCATATTTTCCAGTCCTTATTATTGCATTTTTCCTTACGGACAGCTAGGCTGACATTTTTAAAATAAGCTACTAAGCACCATCAGAAATATATATTTAAACCTACTAAACTTCAGTGATAACCTGTTTTAACACTGTGCACATGCTAGCAGCTACCAGTCCCTATAAAAGTATACAGGTTTAGATCTGCCTGCTATTGATGCAGAAGCCTTAAGCTATTGGCTACAAAACCCTTGGAGAAATTCTGGCTAAAGTAAAATGTCAGTGGGCATTATGCAAGAGAAAGACGTGTGAAAAGCAATAAAAATGTGCTTGGTGAAGGTACTGAAAGTAAAATTAATTCTTACAAATTCATTTTCAAAACAGTGTTCTTGTGGCTCTTTTACCTTCCACTCGCTTTTACAATTTAGGCTACTTGTTTGGTTTTCTTCCTTCCACTTGGTCTTAGGATAAAAAAAATCAAGGTGTTGGCCTCATTAAGGAAAATGCTTTGCCACATGCTTAAAAACTCCTAGACATAGTGAGTTACTGACCGCAACTACATCAGCAGACAAGGAATACATATCTAGTCAAAGCAGTAGGGAAAGGAGACATCTACTCAATTGCAAGCTTTCACTACCAATAATATAATTTCCTCTTGTTCTCCCTGCTGTTCACAACAGTTGCACTTCAGCACTTTTGAACTATCAAAAGAGAATGTATTCTCCTAACATCTCCTGTGCCACCAAGGAAAGGAGATTCTGTCCACTGCAATAGTGAGCACAACAGAAAACCCCCGCTCCTCCTCTCCTCAGAACAGACTTTTGAAATCACGTGTTTCCAGAACAGCTCTACCCTGACAACTGTGGTTATCTGGGGCTTGTGTGAGGGTCTACACTATCAAGCTCCCCAACTTCTGAGTCAGGCCATACCTGTGGAAGAGCAGTTTAGGAAGCAAAATGCAGGAATAAATCTAACTCAGCCACACCTATGCCCCATCCAAGTCTCATTTTTTGACCTTGATTCTGCCTAATCATGGATTTCTGTCAGTTTCTTATGGAGGATAAGATAGCTGGTAGACAAATTCCCAAAATCAGACTCACTGCCTTATCAACATTTAGTTTCCTCACGCAAGTCTTGCTTGTACATTCTAATAGTTAGTTAGGCTAAAGGTAACCTTTTTCCCCACTTCTGGAGAGCAAATTAACAGATATTGCCATAGCGTGCAAGACTCCTATGAATGATGATCTTTTTCTTCCCCCATTTTGTTTCCCTACCTTTATTTGATTCAAAAGAATACCAGCTTAGTGCGATCCATTCTTCACACTTTGTGAGATCACAGAATCACAAAATGGTTTGAGTTGGAAGGGACCTTAAAGACCACCTCATTCCAACCCCCTGCCATGGACAGGGACACCTTTCGCTAGATCAGGTTGCTCAAAGACCCATCCAGCCTGGCCTTGAACACTTCCAGGGATGGGGCATCCACAGCTTCTCTGGGCAACCTGTTGCAGTGCCTCACCACTCTCTGAGTAAAGAATTTTTTCCTATTATCTAGTTTAGACCTACTCTTTCATTTGAAGCCATTCCCCCCGTCCTGTCACTGCACGCCCTTGTAAAAAGTCCTTCTCCAGCTCTCTTGTAGGCATCTACCTCATTATTTTATTTTATTCTCTACTTTAGCATTATTCACAAATGTTTGGAGAAATTTAACAGCACTTTACAGTTTCTCAGTTTATTTACAATCAGCATATGGTAAATCAAGTAATTCCCTAGACTCTAGATGGGAAAATCTGTCAGAGGGTCCCCAGCCATATGTACTCTCACACCGATGATAATTTTTAAAGTTCACAGAGTTTTGCCATCTGAGATAGAACTGAACATCACTGCAGACATGAACTATTACACTTCATTTTACACTTCTTTTACATTAGAAGACCACAGCAGCCCTTTCTGGAAACAGATCCTTAAAACATGTTTATCATGGCTATTAAATAATGCAGCTCGAAAGGAACAGGTGCATTACAAGATTAAAATCTCGCATGAAACAGCTTTGGAACTGAAGATGGAGGTGTGAATCTGGTCTATGTATCCATCTTCCTCATGTAACAAAACATCCTGGTCTGCAAAATCTAAAAGCCTATTTTGTTCCCTAAACTGTATGGCTATAAAAGGGCTGAGACAAAAATATAATTCAAAGCCCATGAAAAAGTTCAAAGGGTTTCACATATCACCAATGCACTGGGGAATCTTAGAACACACAAAGTCCACAAAGGTCAGTCACTGTGAGGGTCCCAGTCCCTCAGAAAGGTCAGCAGGCCTCCACGAGCCTGCTGCAGCCTTGTGGCTGCTCTGTGGACCCTACACCGTAACTCCTCGATCAGATTCAATCTTGGAGTCCTCCAAGGTCAAAATTTACTGAAGATGACTTTTTTAGCCTATAAACCGTTTCTCAGTGTAACCTGAAACACATGGTATTGCTTTCTGTGCACACAAGGAAAGCAACCTGATGACCACTCTGCCATTTGTGAGCACGCATAATGTGGGCCAAGCACACTATTAGTTGAGAAAATATCTTTCTCCCTTCTTGGTGTCATCTCCACTGCTGCAGTCCTGCTGGATTCATTCCCTCTCCAAGCTGTGTGTCATACATGAGTGATCCAGAGGCACCAGCAAGGCCCCAGCTCGAGAGAAGGAGTTGCTGGGAACTTTATGGCTGTCTCAATACTATATGAAGGAGGAGACGAAATACCAAAAGTGAAGTCATAAAGCCAGTAAGATGTTTCAACTCCTTCCATGCACTCTATCAGCCTGCACAGAAATCTGTGTATGCAGATAGCTAACAGTTTTATCAAACTCCTGAGCTTTAATGCAGGAAAAACCTTCATCTAAATGTTACGATTTCCAGAGTGGAGGAGGAGCCAAATATTTAATTTAGACACAGAAACTTCCCCATACAGTTTTTCAGCCACTGAAGAAAAAGCAGAGAAAATGTCAACCCATATTTAAAGGGATGACAGTCACTAATGTATTTGCTAAAAGAGACAGCAGTGTACATGCTAATAATTTAAGCCATTAATTTAGCTTGTGCTAGAAGATGACAGCCTTCCCTTTATGCTGTGCTAAATGAATAATGAATTATACACTCCCAAGGCAACTTTAATTTTCAAAGTCAATACTAATACTTACTCATCCATGCCTGGTACTTGGAGGTAAATGTGATGATACAGAATGAGACCCTTATCAAAGCATTCACAGAGTAAAGCCAATGAACCATTCAGCCCCTGTGCACCACAGCACAAGGTTGCTCACTCTTAGTCTGGGGCTCACTGTCTTGGGATAAAACTACCCTGAGTTTGCAACCACAGCCCTCATGGCCTCCACAGTTGCTCCTTCCAGTAATTCACCATTTCTTAAACAAACTTCCTGAAATCAGAAAAAACAAGCAAGGGACTGTGACTTTCCAAATAACCACTGATGAAAGCTGGTAACCTCCTCCCAGATGGCTCCACCTACCCTACCTTGAAGCACTATTTACAGACACTATGCTGAAGCATTTCAAACCAGAGGCTGCAGGACTGCTCCCTGCACACAACCATCAACTCCAAACATGAGCTTCAGCATGCAGCAAGAGAAATCGATAGCTGTCTTTTAAAGAAAAATAAATTAAAACAAGTTAGGCCTCGATTCTTGGGGTCCAGTTCCAAAGAAAATATTTTTTGTTTGCAAAATGCACTCTTTCACATGTAAGTTCTCCAAAACAGCAGTGAAGACAATGGAAAGCCATAGCAGAGAAAATGCCTCAAGCCCACCTGGTTGTATTCCAGCACCCCCATGAAGCATAGTTGAGAATTTGAGAGGTAAACTTGCTAGACAACACATCACACGAATGAGCCATTATCTCTTTTTGCCAGAACCAACCATTTGCCATGAAGCTTTCCCAGCAGATGGTGGTTCCAATGAGCCTGCTTTTGCCACACATCAGCAGCTCTCTGCAGCAAAGGGCTCAGCCATTACCGCAAGCTCATGTCTCACACTCAGCCCTTGTGGCAACTCATTACACCAGCCTGACTGCTGTCCAGTTACTGATGGCTTTGACTCCCTAACAACCAGTCATGAGAAATAATCTCATACCTAAATGTCTTATCCATTACCCAGAAATTTCCCAAATTTCTAACAGAATACTATGGCCTTTGAAAGTAAAAGAAATTCAATGCTAACTGGAGTCCAAAACCAAAACTGTTCCCCTTAAATTCTGGATCAAAGTGGACACTCCCACTCCAACATGGAGATGACATTTGGTAAACATGCAAGTCTGCTGCTCAGAGGATGTGATGTTTTGCCTTTGAAACTAGAACTCATAATTTTGGGTTGTTGTTCTGCCCATTTGACCTAAAAGGAACAGCAGATTGTCCCATATAAGAAATTCATGCCAATACTTGCTTATATTTCTGGCACACCTTCAACTGAAATGCTGCGAATTCAAACCTTCTGCCCCAGTGATTCCAGGCTGTTGGTGTTTTCTTCCTTGTCTATACACTGCTTTAAAGACAAACAAGCACTATGCTTAAACCGCCCAGTAGAAGACAAGCTTTCCTCTTGTGATGCTATATCAAAGTAATACAAGAAAATTGTGCAGATAATGCACAAAGAACGAACCACAGAATTCTTATCAAATCCATCTAATATTAAAATAACACCAATTGTGACTCTAGAATTCTTTGTTTCCAGGTCCTAAGATGTCACTGAAGAACTACTCATACTGTATTTACTTCACAAAATTGAAAAGAGCTTATGAACAGTAGTCATGCACCATTCTCACAAAGAAACTTTTTCGGCTTCAGCCTGGGGAAGTGACATGAGAAGATACAGGTTTCCATGGCCATTAATCTGAGGCTAATGCATGACCAGATTAGCAAAGAAAAAACAGTCACCAATTCTGGTGGAGAATTGCATACACAGATACTGGAAACGGATTACACAAAAGCCAAATATTTTTCCTATTTTAACAAGATTACATATACTATGATATATATATACGTAATATTGCCAGCAAGCACAAGCTGACTTTTTTAGGTGGGTATGCAACATAAAGAACTGGTTTTTGTCCTTCCCAGTTCTGTTTCTTTTGCACTTCACTAGCAAAAAAAATCCCACTACAGGTACCTTGCATGCTTGATAAGCAAGACTAGCAATCTCAGTCCAGAAGGATTGGAGAAATTTATGGGTAAAGTCCAGTTCATCAGGAGTAACTAGAAAGAGTTCCCAGTAATGAGATTCCTTCTCAAAAAGTCTCTTGGGTAATGGTTGGTAAATATTCCGAGTTAATAGTGGGAGAAAGAACATTCTCCACACAGCTTTTCCTGACAGTGTATTTACCTCCTTCTCATGACGTTTCAGCATATACTTAGGAACACTGCTAAATTTTGCAGAGAAGGACAGGTTATTATTTCTTAAGAAGCTGTCTTTAAATTGGAAGCAAGTAAACAAAATCAAGAAACCAACTGATTACTGGAAGCAGAAAATTATTAAAACAAATAAATGAAAATTTGTATTGCAACATTGATAGTTATCAATGAAATGACAAGAGTCTGCAAATCTACCATCTTATGTCTGTCATACCAAAACCATTCCCTGTAAATAGTACAGTAAACCAGACAGATACATACAAATACAAATCTAGATCAAACAGATGGTACATTCTCACTCTGGATGGCAGCATCCATTCAGAACTCAATCTTCTTTCACGTCTATATTCATAATAGGTAAAGGCACATGTCCTGTTCCAGCCAGAACATGGTTAAATTTTGCAGTATCCAGGAGGGGGCATGGCCAGGACTCAAAGGTTATTCTACACCACCTCAGACCATTGCTGGGGCAGGGGAAAGGGACTCTTCTCTGGGAAGAAGGGGTTCCTTCTGGTCAAGTAAGCATGGTGGAGGGAGCAGCTGGGTGGTGCCAGTTCCACACCAGAGGAAGCAGCTGGACAATGCTCGTTCCGAGCTGGAGGTAGGCATCAGGGTGGTGTAGCTGCAGTTGCATTGAGCTCCGTGGTGAGCATTTCTGTATGTGAATCATTCTCTCCTTTGGACACTTTTGTTAAAAATATTGTTGCTGTTTGTTTTCTTATCTCATTGCTACTTCCAGTAAATTGTTCTTATCTCAACCTTTGATTTTCACCTTTTGTGCCTCAAATTCTTCTCTCCAGCCCACCACAGAGGGAGGGAAAGGTGGGAGCATGGTTTGGAGTGTCTCAGTGGGAGCGCTAAATGGGGGAGTACCATACCTAAACCACAACCACACAACACAGTTTAAATGAAGGACAGGGCCAATAAAAGTGCTTACCTCAGTCGGTTGGTGTAGGTATCTACACAGGTCTTCATTTTAGCCAACAAGGTCCCAACAGAAGCTTGTGACTCCAACTGCTCTTCCTCCTCTTCGCTACTTTCTCCTGACAGAGGAAGAAGTAACGGCACCATCGATGTGCAGGATGCAATAGCACGGAGCAGTTCTAGCAGAGCTCGGTACAGGGGAACGTGTCGAGCCATATCCAAAACTATGAGAGACAAACAGTTTACAAAAATCACTAAAACTGGAGACCCTTTCACTCTTAGTACAGATGTTTTAAATAGAAAAGCCAGATTTCAGTAATTATTAAAAAACTAATGAACTGTAATGATAATATACAGTATTTTGTAATGGCCATTTTTAATTGGTGTTGTAATGGACCTGTACAGAAAGAAATTCACAAGATACCTGGAAAACAAAGGTTAACAAAAGACACAAGAGGACGAAAGTGCTACCAAGGTATGGAACAGGATTACCACATGCTATATTCATTTCTAGTACTTTAATATACAGTCCTGGCTCAAATTGTACTGTCAAATTGACAGTAACCATCAACAAAAATCTATGGAGGAAAAATTGTAACCTATGGTGTAGCGGAGTAGCATTTGCTGAATCTAACAGCATAAGCATTAATAAAGACTTTCACATCACCCACTTTATTTACAGTCATATTCTCCTTTGGGAAAATTTATCTGCATTATTGCAAAAATATTTACGGTTCTTAAATTAATGAAGTTATCTACTCAGTAGAAGTCTAGTTCTACTTCTTTTCATGAATAAAGGATTGCTTTAAAAACCACTATGCATCCTTCAAGAGCATGCAAATTTTATCTGCATCTATATGAACCAGAAAACAGTAAAAATGAGTGAGAACATACTAGGCAGGCAAACCTCACTGTCTTAGTGCTTTTCAGTGTGATATATATGTGTTACAGAAGTAACTCTGGGTAGAATATAGATATCAGCTCCTCTGATTAGGAAAGACAGCCAGAGATACACAATTCTAATGGATTCTCTAGCACCACATTGTTTATTTTTCTTCTCCACTTGTCTGGACAAAAATGTAATGGATGTCATTTCAACTGACTTTGTATCATTAATAGAAATCCTGAAAATGTAGCAATAGGCAGATACTTTAACACAGCTGCTTCCTCTGTCCCTAGGACATGCTATTTTTAACATAACTGCAGAAAATATTTGCTCTAGTTTAAAGTATTCACAAATGACTGAGTTTATGATAAAATAAATTTATTCTTTTTCCAGCAAAAAACCTCAGACAACAAAAAGCCCCTGACAACTCGCATTAGGACAGAACAAAGCACAGAAGAACTCTTTAATGTTTCATTTAGCACATCTCATCCTCCAAGCTAAAGCAGATCACAAACTTTCAGCTCCTGTCACCAAACCCTTAGTTCTAAATACAGCACGATGGGACAGTATAAATAGCCAAGCTAAATTCAACAAGCCACTTTATGCAGGTTTAAGGCTGGATTTATCTCTGCCAGGAGTTCTTTGATCAATAGCTTGCCATTTGTCTTTTGAATCTACTACAACGGCACAAATTCTTAACTGGGTGAAGTGCTGTTGAACAGGAAGAAAATTTACCAAAACAAAATATTAATCTGTCAGGTCTGGTATCATGGCTCTAAAAATAGCTTGTGTCAAAATACTCCATTATAGCTAAAGCAAACTGAATTTAAACACTGGCATTAAGAAAACCAGTTTCAATTACCTGCTGATTCTTATGTTCATATATATACATCCATTTCTTATGCTCAGTCTCTAGTGAACAATGGTTGCCCACAAAAAAATCCCCACAATGTGTAAAAATAAACAGAAATAGATCTGATGATATGTGGATTTAAAAAAACCAAATACACTGAAAAAAAATAAAAGAAAAAGAAAAAGGGGAGTGGTAAAATAGGGCAAGCATAAAATATATCCAATCATAGTGTAGCCCTGGCCAGAAACCACCCGCAGAGCTGAAGACAAAGTGGCTCCTCAATTTAATCAATAGCTGTTTATTACGAGGATAGTCAGTGAGGGAGAGATATGACCTCTTAGATAACCACAGCATTTCACTCTGGAAAGCTTTTATTTATTTATTTTAACCATGAAATTTTCATGAGACCAGAATATGTAATTTCAAATCCTTCAATGCTCGCTTGCCCTCTCCTTAGCTAAATGGATAGTTAAGTTCAAAATTACCATCATGAAGGGAACTGAACCAACATAACTTTAAAGTGGGAATGTTTTCCAGAGAGATGGGAGAGATTTCTGGTTTTAGCAGATCCAACTCACTTGCACTGCTCTGCAATAGTTCCCATGTGAAACAAATGAAATGCATTCACTTGGCTTCAATTTAAACAACCTTTTAGGGAACAACTACTAATTTCTTTTACCTTGATGCCAGACTCTGTGAAACTCAGTTTTTGGTACCATTATGTCTCTTACACTATTTTTCTCCTTTATTATACTTACTAAGAACTGTGAGTAATGCAAGTATATTTTTTCTGTCCAAAATGCTTGAACTGCCTTCCATCCCCAATCTAAATCCTCAAAATGTTCATCAAGACTGGATACCTAGATAAATATCAGAAAAACTTGCTGGAAAGAACCCAAAGAACCCAAAACTGGCAAATTGCTGTTTATTATCTTTATCTGGCAGTTCACCTACTCCTTGTGCCTACTTTGCTTTCAGCTGAAAGAATGCCAAGCTGATTACAGGGTGTGTGCTTCCTGCAGATACAGCTCTGCTTTCTGAAAGAGGTGAAGAAGACACAAGAAGTTTGTTGAGCTCTATGTAATTTTTAAGACACTATGTTTAAGCCACTAGGACAACAGGACACTCTTTTGTAAATTATAGCCCTGGCCCAGATCTACTCTTTGCTAACCTGTCCGCCTCCTCCTGGTGTGACCAGCTGCAACTACAGATGTCGCAACAGCAATTTTTTGGACTGAGAGAGGCTTAACAAGTCCAGCAGCATTCCAAGTAGAACCTCAGTGTTCAGTCTGTGCCACTCACACTCCATCACCATCCTTACTGCTTTTAGTGTTTGCAGCACATTTACCCAGGATTTACGAAATATGTCTTTCCTCCAGATATCATTATGTATTTCAGAAATAGAAATATAAATGACACAGGTTTATAATAAAAAAAAATTATTTTGATCCTGTAACAAAGTCCTTTAAGGGAATTGAATTGAAATACTACAAACATAAATTATAAAATACAAAACTGCAAACTAAAAAAGCCTATTTCCATCAAATAGAAGCAATGGAACTTTTGGACTACCATCCTCACATGCAGGTATCTGGCCAACTAAGATGCCAACAATTTGGATTTCCAGCATATATAAACTTCAGTAAAGAACAAGTGTTAAAAGTAAACCACTGTGTTCTTCAAACCATGCTCTCCCTTGGGAACATACTCAACTTTTTTTGTCTGACTCAATTGAGCAATGAAGGTGTAGCATAACACTACCTGAATTAAATATGATAGCTTCTCTTACAGGAAAAATAATCCAACACACCATGAAACAGAAACAAATACTTTTGCTTATACCAGACCTATAATTTGAATACCATTAGCACATACTTCATATGTCAGAATCTTTTTATATGGGTACTTTGGTTGTGTAAGAAGGCACCAACAGCCTTTGATTTATATGGGCATGCACGTAAGCACAACAAACTGCAAATACACAGCATTCCTAAGAAAATGAAAATGGGAGATTAAAATTTTTGGCTTTTTAAAAAAGACAGATGGATGTGTTATCCAGGAGTCTCTGTTAACCCAAAGACAAAACAGTTACTAGATGATGACAGACACCTTTTACACAGAGCTCAGTTTGGGGCTCTCAGGCTCCCGCACTGAGTACACTCAGACCATCCTGGCTGTCAGGCTCCCACCGGCTGTGGGGTCTGTCACATCTGTCCATTTTTGTGCTGTTGGTTCTCCGTGATTCAGTGGGTCAGTGAAGTGCTGAGGAATGTTCACCTCCCAGCACCACAGACTGGTTCAGAAGCTCCCCCTTGTCGACTCTCAAATGGAACTGCTGCCCCAGAGAGCCCACCTGAACTTCTGCCGGGTTTCCTGAGCACTTCTTCAAATGATTACTGTATGACACATACTTACATCAAAGGAAAAGATTAAACTATTTCATTCCTATACTCAAGGCAGGGATGCGCATTCAGGTTTTATCCTGCTTCCTTGTCTGCCTTAACCAGGGCTGTCAGGATAGGTCTGCCTGGTGACAACAGTGGTGTTTCAGAGAAGGCTCCAAAACCAGAGCTGGGAACTGGCTTTTGCATCACCTGACGAAAGGTGCTTCCCCCCCCCAGCCTGCCATGTGAGTCTCAACCTGCACTGAGTAAATACACATCAAGGTCTCACCTTTTGGCTATACCAGCAGTTAAGCAGCTCAACCAGCAGAGCATGAAGCAGAGCACAGGCTAAAATCTGCAGTTGAACCCAGAGCGTGAGCAGGCAGCTGCAGGACACCACCATGGCCCCTTGCCAGGGGTAGCTGTGACAGCCCAGGGTGACAGAGCAGAGCAGGAGGTGACACAGAACAGCAGGGCAACAGCACCATGGGGGAGGTGGCCAGATGATGACAGCAGTGCTCTTAAAGGCTGACCACACACAACTGTTAACAGTAGTATCTTTATCACCACCTTTGTTTTATTAATTAAGCAATTACGAGTGGACATGTCCAAAAAACATGTCAATGTCTTACTGTCCCTGATAATTAGCACGGAAATTCAGGGGCAACAAGCAGCATATATATTTACTTATAATTCACATAAAGAAAAAAAAAGTATCTCAGGTCTAAATTTATTCTGTTGCACTTATGAAAAGCAGAGATCTCAGCAAGGTCTCTGCTACTTGCTAGGATAGGTAGGGATGGCCAACATCTGGAACACATCTCATGGTTTAGGGGAACAAGGTCTCACCCTACTTTTCCCACTCCTTTTAGTAATAAAGGTCAAGTTTTACTGGAATCACTACAATTCAGCTTGTCTCTTGCCACAATATTTGCAATTTAGAAAGATGCCAAATGAAGGCTAAATAGGTAAAAAGATAGAGATTTCATAAAACTAAATTTCCCTTATATGCTAATAACAATCAGTCTGATTTGGGTGGAAGGAAAAGGAGTATGACTGAAGTTGTGTTAAGAAGGCTTGAGTTCCACAAACTGCTGAGCATCCTATCGTTTGAAAACTGTAGTCTTTCACATGCCTAAACATCTTGGGATATTAAGGCATTTTTGAGAACTTTTAACCTATGCCTACTTATTCCTGAGAAACAATTGATTAACATTTAAAGATCATGTGTGATTTCAGAATGTTTCAATTGCTTTCCACAAATCTATTTGTTCATCACTAATACAGTTCTATTTCTTACAAATATCTATGATTAGCCATATGCAATTACAACTTTAATATAATGAAAAAGCATATGAGGGCAGGTAGTTTCACAGGATCAAGGTATCACCTTAAATTTCATATATAGCTGTAGCAAGATAATGACCCAACTGAGTCTAATACTCCTTTGCTTTCTTATAATATTATACAATATTTAAACAAAGAATAGCCAGGCCTAATGGCCCATTAAATAGACAGTACTGAACAGCAATAAATTTTTTTTGCAATTGATTTAACACTCTCAGTTCAACTTAACTGGCTATGAATAAGATTATTTCCATTGCAAAGGATATTTAAAACATCACAAAGAATATGCATATTCATTCTAAAATGAAGCAAATGATTAATATAGCATATCCACTATATCAAAAAAATCTTCACACTTTACAACAAATTAAAGAAAACAAATATAGAAGAAAAATTTGTAAGAAAATGATGGAAAGTTCTGATTTATCTGCATCTAATGCCAATGCCTTCTCCACTGTGATTCTCAGTGTGACTACTAGGAATTCCTACCCCGAAGGAGCCTACAAACTTGATGTGAAAAAACCCCAAAAGAGCCACTCCAGAAAAAATAAAAAATCAACACCTTTACCAGTTTTACAACTATGACAATGTTGGATGCACACACTCCTTGCTTCTTGCTCTGAGGAAAGCTGTCTGTATGTGCTCTCAATCTATCTTCTGTACATAACTTCTCATTTTCTGCACTCATTATTTAAGGACCTAGTGAATTTCAGTTATTTTAGAGGCCTACAGAAGTATGACTATTTTTCTTTTGTACAGTCTCGTTTTACTTCTGACCAATATGCATGACTGATGTTCTCTGCCTTTGTTGAAGGAATGAGGTTGTGCTGGCAGCCACAGCAGAAGGCATCACTGGAAACTCTTCCAAAACTACAGTCCTTTTATTTCTTTTCTCAAAGAGATCTGCCACTGCAAATATGAGAGAGATGATCATGAATGATCAATTAAAAGGAAGTAGCTGAAAAGAAAAATGTATTCTGGAGAGAACCCATATGTAAATCCAAAAAATGTAAGGAAGGCCTCTCATTCTTGCATGGGGTAAAGTTTCCAGTGACCCAAGAGGTGCCTCCAAATCTCATTTCTTATTTTGTTTTGGATCTATTTCAGTAAGATGTTTTATCTTCCTGCAAAGATGAATGATTGTGTTTTGTTAAATATTCATCCTGAAGCAGCCGTTTGATCCTGCCTCTGTTTTAAGCAACGTGAAAGAAAACCACTGACAGTTATGTAGAGTAACTGTATTATGAAACTGTTCTATTCCTATCATGCACAAATGCTCTAAATTTACTACAGTGTATCCAAACCTCCCCTGCAAAATCCCCAAGAAAATGTCTATGTATTCCAAGTGACCTATTTTTTCTTTCATAGTAATAAAGTTTAAAAGACATAGAAGACATGAGATCATCAGCTTAAGAAGCTAAAGGTAAAATAAGACATTCTCATTACCCTGCTACTTACTAAAGTTTAAGACCAATGTTAAGACCACGACTGCATTACCACATTCACCTGGCATTATATTTTTCTATTTTATTTCACCCTTTTAAACCTCCAAATAAATTAAAAGTACGATCCTAAAGTTCTGTCAATTTTACACTACTTCTATAACATGCTTAGTGATTACCAAGGACATATTTTTTTGATTCCTCAGTATGTTATTCACAAACCTAAAACCCATAGCCATGATCAAATTAAACACTTCAGGATCTCATTATCATATTAAAGACTCTCAGCTGCTATGAACACCGCTGTTCAAAAAAAACCACACAAAGGAAACACTCATTTTGTATTTTTAATTAAAACCTTCAGAAGACACAGTCCTGTGGCCACATACACTGTCAAGCACGAGTGAGGTACTTTGTATTTCCAACAGGGCCACACACCCTTTTCCTAAATATTGTAAAACTGGAGCTGTTCTTCAGCCCCCCTTTGCTGCATCTTTGCAAACATATGATCTATGAATGCAGTCCCTGCTGCAGGCAATAGTGTCGGTTCCAAATACGTCATGCTCTGCTGCCTCTTGATTTTCTGTTTCAGAATCAACCCAGGGCAAGCCTCTTTTATAATAGGCCTAATTAACACACTGTGTTCTGCTCTGCTTTGATAGAAAAAGAGATTGCCCACAGAGCAGTTCAAAATTAGATGTCTAAGAAAACATTAGCCTTTGGGAAAAAATAAAACAAAAGCTTTCCAAATATTGTCATTGTGTAATAATTTAATTAGCTTGACTTTTTCTACACTTATTTTAAAATAGGAATAACACCAGCATTTTCACGGTACTGTTTTCCGTATTAGGAAAAATGATATCAGGAGTGACTAGTCCCTTGAATAATGAAGCAAGAGAAAGGGGTTAAGCACCCTTGCAAGTCATGAGTCACAAAGCCCATGTCAGAACAGTAAAACAATACAAGAAGGGTGGGCCTCTGAATTTAATGGGTACAGTGTCATGCTCCAAATTATTACTATTATTGTTCAGATACAACTTGAAAATTTTGTTCTTCTAATGTCAGCACTTAGTCTATTAGCAGTCAAAAAAATCAGATCAAATGTTAGAAAAGCTGAAGATAAATTAGAAATTAATTACTGAGGCTGCATTCAATCACTAGTATCACTTCAACACCATGTGCATTTCCCCCTTTTTATCAAGAGATGGGACAGACCCGGAAAAGAGAGAGAAGGGTGACTAAACAATGCAAGGTACAGAATGAGCTGCTGCACTACCTAAAATGAAATAAAGACACTGCAGCCTCAGTGACTAATGAAGGGTATCATAAAGACATTGCTTTTAAATTATGAGTGGTAAAAAAAGTGAGTCGAATTGGACTGATCAATACATTCAAAGGAATGGGCACACCATTAGAAGAAATAGTGCCATTTGTACAAGAACATACACTGCAGAATACATCACTTTTAAGGTTTGGAAAAGCTTAACACTAAATGTCAGGGTAGTAAATATTATCACAGGTTCAAAAGTAATTGGGTAAATTGATGTAAGAACAGGCCATCAAGAGCTAATAAACGAGCGGACACCACCCTTGGCAACATACTAGCAATACCAAAGCAGGATCTGCATGTCAGCTCCATTTCTATATTCACCCTGTTATTGTCCACTATTAGTGATAAAGTGGCAGGCTAACAGCCTTGGTCTGTCTTGGCATTGCTATTACTGTGTGTTCTAGGAAAAATGGAAAAAAAAAGTTTAACTGCAACAGGAAAGGAAAACTGTGCTCAATTATACAGGCAAAATGCATTGCTCAGGGAAGTTGGTCAGTCATCCGTAGTGTAGCAATGTGCCTTGAAACTACTGCTCTTAACCATTTCTGGTTTGCTTATTTTTTAAAGAGTATTTGATTTTGTTGAAATTTAGCATTTTCAGGAAAGTTTTCTTTACAAGTCAAGTCAAACAACACTTTTCACACATGTGTTCCTGAATCCAGAAAAAACCCTGTACCAGAAAAAGTGCAAGGCATTATTTCATTAGGCCAATGTGTACAGTTGAATAAACAAGACACAATTTCCTGCATTTGAAAGGATGGGAAAAACAAACCCAAACAGTACAAAAGACATGAAAACCAAACTGAGCTTTTAAAGCATAAGTGACTACTAAAGCCATGTACGATCCCCAGTTTTGGAGATACTACTATTTAATGCCACACTCTGGTCCCTCATAATGGAATCCACTAGGGATCACTCTCTGCCATTAAATAGAGCTCCAAACCTGAAAAGGTGGTCAGGTAATGGAGAGATTCTTCTTGGAGGCTACCGAGCAATCTTATATGGGGGTTGGAAATACATCATCATGTAAGAATAATTAATGAAATCTAAAAATGCAAAATTGTGTGTTCATCGCTTCTGTTTGATTGAAAAAATGGCCCAGTAGGCATCAGTATAGAAAGGCTGTGAGCAAAGTACTGAACAGTAAGCACATGCTGCCATGGGATCCAACCCCACTGCAACTTTCAATAATCTCTCCTCTGAAAGAAAGCTGGATTTACCCATTATCAGTTCTTAAAACCAACAAAATATGAAGGAACCCAATTAAAGCATAAAGCTCTAACCAAATCATGTTTGCATTGAAATCTAAAAAAACAAGAGTAAGGAAGCATCAACGCTCCAGGAATGTTCTATATTATCAAATAAATAAACAATATAGATAAAGGCATAAATAAAAGAAAAAATAATTTAAAAAATATATTAAAAATGTGAAGAAAGACACATGTAAAGACAAGCATTCAGAGACTCCCTGAGTATAAGTTGCTTGCCTGGTCAAGAGATGAAAAAAAATTTATTACTAATACAACCCACTATGGCATTTAGTAAGATAGAAAGGACCAATGATTTCTATTTGAGGTCAATGTACTGAAATAAATCTAATAATAAAGGTAAGCTAGAAGTGTCAAATTAATCTTCCACTTAGAAAAATAAGAAAAATATTTTCTGCACAGAAAAATACAAGATCTAAATATTCTGCAGCAAACTCTTTCTTAAAGAAGTAAAAATAAATTCCAAATAAATAGGGAGGTGGAAGCTTGCCTGTCATGTCATGTTAAGTGTCTTAAGTGTGCAGCACTACACAGAGACGAAAGGAAAGGTATCACTACACTTAGAACGTGGATCAGGATTTTTATAAAAGTTAATCTGGTTTTCATCATCCCTGCAATGGAGGAGGGAATAGTGATTTCACTATTTTTGGCAGAGGAGTGGGCAAGCAGCCACCTTGAAATGGTCCTCAGTCTGAGCGTTACCTCTTCCAGGCCATAAAACAGTCACTTGTATTTTAGAATAAGATGGGAATCAAAAATAAGATGGAAACCTGCCATTTCATTGCACATGCTGCAGAAATAGATGGAGAAATTCAAAATTAGATAATGAAGCTGTGGAGTGTTTTTAAACCATTACTTCAGCAGATGGAAAAAGGCCAAGACTTGGGTCTTCCGCTCTGTCAGCAGGGGATACCAACACTGTTACTGGAATGAAAGGATGTGAGATTCCTTGCTTTATTTGTTCTGTATGTGTGAGCACACCTACAGGTTCATGTCCTCAGGGGACAGGAAGGAGACTATTTAAGCATCTCATTCTGCATTAAATATATAACTATTTCACATGGTCATGATGGCAGAGCTGCTGTGCATATGCAAAATAGAACTTTTATCACTCCAGTCTATTTTTCAGAGAATAGTTGGTTATTTAAATAACAAGATGGGCTTTTAGTAAACACACAAAGTGCAGGCTGAAAACAAAAGTTAAAGCCTAACAGCCTCCTTGAGTTCGAGTTAAATGAAAGGTAACCCTTCGTATTCACTGCATATTCAAAGTGCCTTAGAGTGCAAATAGCTCTTATGTGGTAAATATATCAACCAATTTAATATATGATAGGAAGAATCATCTCTAAGAACAGTGGAATAGGAGAATTTGCACCTTCCATACAACCTCATGTGAAGTTCCTGCACCACTTATTAAAATGGATCATCCCCCATTAAGCTACAGCAGAATAACAAAAAGTAACTCAAAATAAAATACAATATTCTTTTGTTAATGAGCTGCATTATCTTGGTGTTCTCTAGAGAGGACAAGAAGATACAAATCCCATAATAAAAAACTATACTTTGCATTGGAATAATTTACCACAGACTACTTCCTTCAACCACAGAGATCCATTTCCTTGGATTTGTACTCAAGACTAAGAATACCCTCAGAGGATAGTAAGAAAGGAAATACTATGAATGTGAAGTGTCTGCATAACAATATGGGAAGTGCCAGATACATTTACAGTATTTTATTTTCAAGAACAGGGGAGGAAAAAAGAACACAAAAGAAATAAATGACGAATGAGGTTGTTACTGCCCAGAAAATGAAAACCTATCACTTGACTAAATAAATAAGACTTCCAACTGCTGAATATGAAAGCCAGCCCTCATCTCAGTAAGTTCTTCAAATGCACATTGAGCCACACACACCGGCTGACAAAATTCTTCCCTGAAAGGACAGTGAGCTTGCTCTTAGGAAAAGCAAAAGAAAAATGTCTAGGACAAACCCTGGCAATCCGCTCTGCACATGAACAGAAAGGGATTGTTACTTTCCTTAGTCAGGAAATTTTTAGCAGCTTATCTAATTGTGCTGCCACTACTTGAGAAAACCACTAATATGGAAAAACACAAAAAATTGAATATGTATTACTTACAGTTCTTTCAGAGGTCTCTTGTGTACCATAAAACATTTGTGTCCCATTAGTGGTAACTGTGTTTTACCAGGAAAGGCATAAGAGTTTAAAAAAAAAGGAAGGAAGCACATCGGACATTTCTGCTCTATAATATGGACCTGTAGGATGTGTAGTGTGGTGTCACATTCTCCTCTGAAGTCATATCCCTTTTCAAAAAAGACTGAGTCTGTTGGTAATGAGGCATAATTTTTACAATTAAATCTTAATGCCTCTAGTAAAACCTGTGAATGTTTGCAGCATGTGGCACTGCAGAGCAATCTATTTCAGACATCCAGCACGTATATTCCCAACCATAATTACCAAGTCTAAATGAAACCACTTGAGATGCACAGTCTGACTAAAGTAAAATGAGAAAAAATGGTAGGACTGGTAATATTTATACTGGAAATTTTGAAAGATACAGTGTGGTATCTCCAGTTTCTAAGGGCTGGCTGAACGCCTTTACCAAGTACCCTCAGAGGGGAAACCAATCTAGTACTTACAGACTCCCAGTCTTGTCCTACGCGCAGGGATACAGCTACAAATGTTGGCTTCCAAATGGTGAAGGGAAAAAGGGAACTCCTGGATGAAATGCTCGTGGGCCTTAGCAATGAGATAAATGGCCCAGGAAAGCCTAAGGATAGCCTAAACTCCACACTAAACTTTGCTGCCTTGTGCCTTGAACAGTCAGGGCAGTCAGTGGCCTGCACTGTTTTCTCAAAATTAAACAGCCATCAGAAGATGGAGACAGTCTATTGGCAGAGGGAATTTCACTGCATGCTCATGGCCAAACCCAAGCACTTTTGAAGACAACCACCCAGACCTTTTATTTCTCAAGTGAACAATTAAAAGTAAGCATACAGAAACTAATTTCAGGAAAGAAATGAACACCAGTTGCATCTCATGTATGATTTGTTAGCTTCTATACATCCTCGTATCAAGGATCAGCATCTAACTGTATTTCTCCCAAAAGCTTATTAAGAAAGATAACTCATCTGTAGGAGGCAGGAAGGCAAATGCCATGGTTTAGTCTCCTTTTACATAAGACGTATTACACAGTAGAGTGCAAGGCATAAAGATCTGACAAAAAAGTATATCTCTGCTTAGTACCAGAAGAGTTATGTCTAAGTGGATGCAAAGGGGGATAGTAAAAAATAACAGGTCCTTGGCAGGCAGACAGAGATACATAAGCAGTCTGTTGCTCAAGCTTTCAAGACAGTAATATTATCCTGTAACCACAAAGGTCCAGAAATTCACAGTGGTCTCAGATGAGGAAGAAATCTTGTTTACTTCGGTTTTCAGGACTGTCCTGTAAGATACCTTCAGAAGCTTAGTTATCAATTGGAAAAACTTCTTTTATTTAAGGCTCATAAAAACAAACTGACAGACAAAAACCCCACCCCACTCTTGATTCCAGAGTAAAATACTGTATCATTTAGGCAGCAGGACGAAAAATATGTGAGTGAGAAGCAGAAGGAAGAACAACATGGGATGTGAGAAGCCTCACTGAAATCTCGTCTTTACCCCTCTTATTTCTCACCTGATATTTCTTGAGTGTCTTAACCACGAAAATCCTTTCCTTCTGGAAAATTTAACAAGCACTTTAATTCACTATGATCAAGCGAGTGGGGGCAGAGGTCACAAGCCAGTCTGAGGTAAGCTCTGTACATGCAGCTGCAAAATACACCTCCAGCTGTACAAATCAATGATCCGCCAGTTCATGAATTTATGTTTAAAAGCCATATAAAACAATGTGCAGTACAGAAACAGATAAAGATTGAAGCAAAGGTCTAGTGTCTCAGTGAACTTTGCTAAATACCAATTTGTTGAGAAAAAAAGCCTCCAATTAGCTCTTTGCAGCAAGCCTCAGTCTTGAAAAGACTAAGTGCTTTATCTGTCATGCAGTCCACTAGCCAATTACACACCAAATCTAAGCTGCTTCATTCCTTGTAACAACTAGGTTTTTAATTTTCAAATATTTCAATGCCATGATGTTTCAATACATAATTACTCCTCATAAATTACAACAAATTTCTGCAACACAGTAGAGCTAAAAGTACAAATTCATAATTTGTTCCTTCACAAATCTTTTATATTAACCAGCCAAATGGATAATCAGTTTTAACATTTAAAAAAGTTCTAATCCAAAAGCAGTATCTACCAGAAAACAGTCTGCTATTTTAAATGCTTTGAAAATACAAGCATATATTCATATTCCCTTGCAATAGGAAATAAGAGATTTCATGGGCTAATATTTTCATCCTCTTATTCCAAAACTATTTCCAGATAAACATCACAAAACAGAGGAAAGAAACATAGCAAAAGATGCTGTGATTGCAGTAACCTCTAGGTTTCTTTTGTTTTTCAAGATCGGTCATCTGAAAACTCAGACAGATAAAGATGTGTTCTTCCTCAGATGGTAAGATGCTTTAAGGACTTTGGAGAAAGAAGAAGCTGGTGTAGTACTGCAGTTCCCTGAGAGTCACCCTCCTGGACTACGATCAGGTCTCACTACTCTGCTTCTCCTGTGCTTGCCCAGTACGGACTCGATATTCTCTTACCGGACTCCTCTAACACACCAAAATTTATGAAGATGAGAGCTTCAAAAACTGATACTTGAAAGCCCTAGCACTCCTACAGAAGCATGAAGCCTACACTCAAACCATTGTGAAGGAATAGTCCCAAAACTCTGCTGTCTTTGATTAAAAAACCTCTCTTGAGCTGCGGAGAACAGCACTGAATCAGAACTGAAGCACTCTAAAAGTTACTAATCACTTTATAAAGGTACAATACCCATAAAAGAGATTCTTTGTGATATAAGAAGAGAAAAATGAAGATTGCCCAGTGTCAGAAGGTCACCACACACACCCGGGGCTGAAATCCTCACTTCTAACTCAGGAACATTCATCAGCCACCAACTTCTGAATTGCTTCAGTACCTGATTCAGTGATTTAAATACTTCTCTCTGAACAAATATGTGACATGTCACATGACATCTTTCAATGGCTGTTTTTTCTAAACTTTTACTCAATTGTCAAACTTAGCACTTTTCTTGACAAAATAGCAGTGTCCATTCTGACCATGATCACAGGAATTGAGCTTGACCAGTACCAAGAGAAACTGGTGTTAAAAGGTGTGTGGCAGAAGACTTGGTGCTACTTCACGTCTATTTAATGGACTTCTTAATGCAGAACTATTTCAGAGCAAGTGGGAGAGACTGGGACAAGAAAATTTTTGCTAAGCAAAAACTAACAGGTGGGAACTGACTAGAGAAACTTCTGTAGTTAGTTATGAGAGAATTCTGGATTTTTCCAAGGGTGTTTTGGGTCAGCAACTAAGTTACAAAATTAGGAAAACCCTCAGATGACAATAGCCAAAAGACAATGAAGTTCCTCAATCAGAAGGAAAACAAGATGTAGCGTATAGCTGAAGTGTCAAAATCATCAAGTCAATGCTGAGCTGAAATACATAAAAGAGCCATGAAAGAGAATAGTAAGAAAGCTAAAAATTACTTGTGTTGCTTCAGATGAAGGACCTGAGTCCTTCCTCTTTTTTCACCAGAAGAGTAAAAAAAACTTTGAAACCTTGCCATGCCTATCACTGCTGACTCAAGGGCATCACACATCAATCTGTATCATAAAAAATAGGCTAACAGCTCCCACAAAGAAAACAGTATCTGTGTTATCAGGAGAGAGGAAAAAAAGAAATAAAGAAAAAACTAAAGAAGAAAGAAGGAATGTGGCTATCCACTTCTTGCTTATGCTAAGACGACCAGCTTATCTTAATTTGTGCATACTATTGTATCTCCCAAGAGACACAGCTTTGCTCTATTGTTCTGCAATTCAACTGAAAAACCATCAGACCTTATAAAGGGACGTTTGTGAAGGCTGTTGGAGAAGAAAACTAGAATGCATCACCTACAGGATACATGTGCTACCTCATTTCAAGTACTTTCCTGCATCTTGGGGAAAATTCAGGACAACTACAAGGGAAAACAGTCTTCATGGACAGTTGATCTTTTGGATTTCATACAGCATTTTAACCTAAAAAGACTTTTAAGTCTAGACACTATCTGACTCAAAACATGCTATTTTAATGAAAAAATACAGCACGTAGAATAATTTTAGCATACACAAAAATCCAAATTATATAAATGCATAAAAATACATGAGGAAAAATAAAACAGACACTTAAGAGAACTTGCTCCTTTTGGAATTGTGATGCTCTGGGTATACCACATTATTCGTAGCGGTAGCATATAGCAGGATAATGATCATCAACGGATCAAGACTGTAAATTGTTGGACTTATACTGCAGAGTTTTTACAAGATAGCTTGGCAACTTCCCCTGAAGTATGAGTATCTTTAAAATATGACGTACATTTGTATTGCTTAAGGTCTATTCCCGTGCAATATAAGTGACTTCAGCGGTAATGAACGGCGTGACCTCTAATCAACCAAATTTGTCCTGCTCTCAGAATACCACATAAATCAGTTACAGAGGAGTTGCCAAAGTCTTACTAAGTGCTTGAAAGCTCTTCCTAGATGGAAGTAACAGAATTAAATTTAGAGTGGTTTTGGATACCAGTGCCCAAACTCCAAATACTATATAACCATGTAAAGTTCACCCCAAAACAGGTGGGTTTATTACTGACTTCTATAAAATGTACTCCCAGACTCTTAATGTTATTTTACACAAAATGTAAAGTATCTCCTCATCTTTCCAAATATCATCAAGTATTATGGAGAAATCAAGGCCTTTTCAAATCAACCTATATTACTCACTTCACTCATGTGAGAAATCTTGCATGAAATTTTCTCTTCACACTGGAGATGCATTGTAGCTATAAGGAAGTTATTTGTAAATGCCAGCTTCCACCCAACATGGATGAATTCCCTGAGTTTCCTATAACTGACAAACGTTAAGTCTGACAACCTTTATTCGCTTCTTCTCAAACAGCAAGTCTTTGCCACCACTGACAGCTTAAGCAGCTACTTCCCCATCCTTCTAACTGTGTTACGCTGGATATTTATTTTTGGCTGGGTCTGTTTTCCAAACCCATTCACAGCATGTCCACACCGACACGCGTATCAATGCAGTGGTGGGACATGAGAGAGAAAGGCAGTCAGACCATGGCAAACAGTGCATCTGAATCACGGTGTCCAGGAGGCATCTGTGCCCCTCACCTGTGTGCAAAGGCAGCCCAGACAGATTTGTTTCCCAGGGCTCACCGTAGCCACTGAAGTGCCAGTTGCATCACAACTATAAAAACAGCAGACCACTATGAGACCTCAACCATGGCAGTAAGCAGGCCAAGAAATGTTTCAGGATTTTTTGGCTGCTCTCTGTGGGTACATCGTAATTAGCTGGTTATTTGCAGTGGAGCTGCAAATATATCATTAATCTTTAAATAAAATAGGCACATTGCACAATTTCCCTCTTTCACAAAGGAAAGGGTTTGATTTTGAACACGTGAGGGTTAATACAGTACAGTGGCTTAAAAATTCTGTTATTGCTAGGTTCTCTCAGCAATGTGAATGGTCAGAAAACACAGGTGAAAATTCCTCCATCTTTGTATCTCTGAATGGATCTAAACGAATGCAGAAATACATTCAAGATACTTAGACACAAAACAATTCCAAGAACAACTGAAGATACAGCAGCCTTTTCAGAACAAGGGAAGAGCTTGAAAGGAAAGACCATTATACATATTAGAATATATATTTAAGGAAGCTATACTGGAGAGATTTAACCTAATTAGTTTATTCTTCTAGAGTCAAACAATTTCACTGAGGTAACGTAACTTTTGGGATAAAGGGCAAATCACGTACAAGAACCATACAACTCACAGTACTTCAAATATGGTATTTACCATTAAAATAATGCACATGCAAAATACGCAGTTTTGTCTGTTACTAAGAAACTAACAAATGTACTTAGACACTTTGGAAAAATTGTGATAAAAAATGCAATGTAAATGAAGTTGAAAACGGAAGAATTGAAAACAATGATTTTACTGTCTTCTGCTTTCTCTATAAAAGATTATTCAACACTGAATTTCAAACAATGCCTTATAATTCCTAAAATATGCTGTTCTGGAAAATTATTAAGGTTTCCAGTTACATTCCCATTGTTCAAACTCAATCTAAGTAACTGTATTTTGATTTTTCATAAACATATACAAAAGTACATTTTTGTACATTTGAATTCTGAATTGCTTGACATTGCAAGTATTTTTTATAAAACAAGTTTTCCAATATATTTAAAATACAGCTGCATTCACAGCAAGAAGCTATGCTACACCAACAAAAACACATTGCATTGGTAGCCTTCATAGATCAAAGTGACTGAATAAAATTATTTGAAATACAGTTCCTTCCAGAGGTTATTAAAATTGTGTGCTTTTTTTTTTTTTTTTTAATCTGGAGAGGCTGGGAGGAGAAGACTTTGCAGAGTTCTCGCCCCTTTCCAATTGAGCAGGAACAAAATTGTGTTGATGCTTCCTATGAAATCAGAACAGTATTGTTTTTAAGTGTTTTCATTAATTACATGGTAACCTGCATTCTTTGGGTGGTGAATAAAAGAGGAAAAGCATTTATTTCCCATAGAAACAATTGCCTGTCAAACAAAGCATAAAAAGACAAAAGGCAGAAACACTGTTTCAGCTTGAATGCCTTAATGTCACCATTTGTCATGCAGCACTTCCTCAGAAAACCCCGAAGTACAGTTAACTCTGCTCCTCTTTACACTGCACACTTTCTCCGTTGGTACAGGATTAAAATGTGCCCGGCCTGACGATGAAACAGCAGAGCCATCGCACATTGTTATGCAACTCACTGTCTGCAAGGGTGGCTCGTAGCTCCTTCTTTATTCAGCAAGTGCCAAGTGCATGTTTAATCAATGTCACAGCTCACCACAGTGTGCAACTAGAGCCACTGTCATTCCTCTCTTCAGATTTGCCTGGCTGAGTTATGCAATGCTCCGAAGAATACCTTGGAATTCTTTCCAGAGGCTCTGAATGCAGGTGTGTGACAGCGTTCACACTACTGCCAGCAAAGCAGACCTCTTTTCATCCTTTTTCAGGCTGGACTAAAATTACATAGTGTGACTGCGCGTAGTTCGCTGCATTTGGAATTACAGCATGTCAACGTGAGAAAGCCTCTTCAGACGGCTGCCACAAAGAGTAAATCAAAGGCTGGGTGTTTCTGAAGTCTTAGTAAATAACTAAGTATAACTGAATAAAACCAGGAGCTGTTTGTATTTTTTTTTTTTAAGGACAAAACAGAACAGCATACATTTTGTTGCTCTGCATCAGCTAAGGAAAAAAGCCTCAATTTTAATGAGAATTAGTCAACAGTGAGGATCATTACGAGAAAGAGCTTTACTGTTTTTTCGACTACACTTGCTTTAGTGGATTACTGAGAAAGAACACCAGTCATTTGGAAGATTCTGCAACATTATTATCCTCACCGATAAACTTCTTCATCAAGAAACTGTTCGTGCTCCTATCTGGTCTGTCTGAGAGAGGAGAGCAGCCCCTTCATGAAGATAAAAGCCCGGCTTGCCACTGAATCAACGAGTAAGAAGCATGTCTGATGACATTTTATTCCTGATGCAATGTAGGGTAAGAAATACCTTTTTTTTTAACCTTTCTGTAAGATATGCTCTGAGCTGATGACATTAATTGGACTCACAGCAGAAATACGTTAATCTCTAATGATTAAAGCAGTTTGCCAGGAGAGAAAGATGCTATTGCGCTAAAAATGTGATTGTATATCTTCAGTAAATTGGAGTGATCTGAACTAGTAGAAATACCCATCAAATTTCTGATCAATAAAGCTAAAATAGCATAGCAGATTACATACAAGATTAACATCCCAGTCACCAATGAACATAATTTTACAGGGAATATGTTTCTAGAGGATATTTGGCTGTAAATTAAGAGTATGAGAGCAGCTAAGTAATAGAAGCGACCTGTCAACCTCACTTTTGCAACCAAAAAAAGATAACAAACCATATATGCATCTGTAAACATCTACTCGAATTCTTATATTGCATAGAATGTTGCTACTATAAAAGTACTACCATCCTGTGGCACACTGCAATAGTCAGCATATAAAACAACCACCTTAATATTTGAAGAGACAGACATTTTCTGTTAAATGTTTACTGTTGCATGGATGTCCAAAAGCTGATCTATTAAACAGGAAAAAGGATAAGATCTCACTTGCAATTGCCTACTTGGGGCTCACTGGTGAAAAACAACTGTGATACTGTATTAAGGAGGCATATTTTTCATGTTTGAAAACAGCAGGCATTAATATTTTCAACTGTTTTTGTAGTGTGGCAGTTAAATATTTAAGAAAAGCTGAACATGCATATAACCTCCTCAGGCATTTCAGAGTATTTGACAGTGCTCACATACCTGCTTTTACCAGTTTCATCTTTTATAAGGAAACAAATCAGCTGGCTAAAGATAAATTTTAAATGTTTCTTGTAATAAAGCCTATTAACTGGCTTGAAGCACCCAGCTATTTTTCACTCCTATCAAATCTGTACCTACAGAACATTTTTTTTTTAACATGGACATGTTTATACAAAAACAAAACAAAAGACAAATACAACTCAATAAATGCAGCATTAAGAAACGTTGTATGAAGAACTACAGAATTGTTTTTAAAAAGATCAAAGCTGGCATGTTTATCAGACCAGATTTACCATTTGCTTTCTTTTTTCTAGCTAGCTGCCAGAATACTGGTGAAGGTATTTGCAGGAAAAATGGGGACCTCTGCCATCACAACACTGGAAGATGTTAAAAGGCGAGAGGAGAAAGAAGAAAAAGAAGAATCTATTTTAGCACTGCTTGGGATTATTGGAACTGTGCTCAATTTATTTGTTATTGTTTTTGTGTACATCTACACAACACTTTGATGACATTTTTGAAAATCAATTGTACAGCACAAAGTGCAAAGACCTGCAATGGTAAGAATGATTTCTAAACTTAAAGCAAAAACCCCACTACTCTCTGAAAAGAGTATAAAAAAACATTCCAGAGTGAAGTGTCTGGCTAGGAGTGCTGCATCAATGACTGCAAAGTGTACCTATGAGCCCAGCTAGGGTGCTAAATTATGTAAATGAAGACAGACCAAATACAACTTCTTGTTGGTAACAGATGAAATCTGAATAGCAGGATCAGAGATGGCACAGTTTTATTGCCAGCAAACGTGCAAGACAGAAATGTAGGCAAACACCGAAAATAATCAGAACATAGAAAGAGATAAACTAAATATATAAGTAACTATAAGCAAGTCCCATGCTTTCTATGGTTTTGTGCAGTATGTCTCTTCATAGCTGAGACCAGAAAACAGGCAAAAGGGTTTTTTATTTTTAGGCCACCATGATTTAGGCTTATAACTTACATTAATGTATAATAAGTGTGGAAACAGGAACACTGTTATACTAGAAGTTATAATACTATAAATAAAATTTTAACTATTGACTATATTCTGCAGCATTTTTGTTAGTCTTGTGGAAACCTGAAAAAGGTTAGATTTTCTTGCCTTTACTATATCTGTATTTGAAATCATCATGCTATACTGGCAATGTGCTTTTCTAATTAAGAATACTTTAAAGTGGTGTGAAAAAATAAAGAATAATTTTAGTACTTCTTTTAAGACATATTAACAATTCCAAGACACACTAATACATATTCTCTAAATGAAAAAAATCTTAAATTACATTTTCTATATGATAATTTTTAGAATGTGTTTAACAGAAGCCAAATACAATTCTCCTGTTTTCACCTCAATGCTTATTTTCAAGTAAAACATATCATGCAAGGACTCACAGTGTTGCATGGAAAACAGGTTTAACCTTTGTCCAGAAGACTGTACTTCCCCTTTCTGGACCAGGTCCTGAAGACATTTTCCCTTTTTGCATTGTCTGTGATTGAGGCCCAGAATCGCAACTCTTAGGCATACTTCAAGGAACATACAATTTGGCTACTGAAATTAGTGAAATTATTTCCACATTTTAAATTAAATCTATTTATGCCTTTAAACTAGATACAAAGCTGCAAACAGTCTGAGACCATAGAAGTTTTTGTATACATGAATGTAACTCACATGCACCTTATAATGAAAATTACTTTTGAGCGCTTAGGATTAAAAACTCATTAAATAAATAACGTGAAAAAAGTAAAAAGAAACTAATTTTAATAAATACTTTTCTTACTATTACATGTGCCATAGAGAAACAGCAGAGCAGCTGCATTTCTGAATATCAGCTCTATTTCTTCTAGGCTACAAAAATACATCCAGTCCCTCCATAAAATGACATGTGAAGAAATACATCCCTTATATAGGTGATAGCTTATTAGTGTATAGAATTTGGTAACTGCTAAACCAACTGAGCCTTTGGAAGTCACTTTGAAACCAGAACACAGAATAAGGTCAGGGATCTAGAAAAGAATGAATTTGGCAATGATATTTCAGTCAGTTGCAGGAACACACTGTAACACTGATTTATGAACAAATGAGGTGGAAGATGGTATATTCTGGTTTTGCAACTCTGAGTCAATACTGGCTCAACTAGAAGAAATGATAAACAGAGCTGAGGCTGCACTGGAAGGAAGCACATGCAGACAAAAAAATTTATTCACTAGCCACAGTCTTCAGCAAGTCTCTATTAAATGTATACTTATTTTCAGTATATGAAGCACCAAAGCATTCTGTAAAACTAAGCTACATTCTAGAGGAATTATGCAGGTTGCTAATGTTTATTTAAGACTACAGAACAGCTATTACCATTATTAATTTTTTCAATGTACTTCTTATATCTACATACTTATGGATATTATTGCATTTAATCTCATAATACAAGGATATTTGAGATGGGTCTCTAAAATGAAAGATTACAAGAACCTGAGAAGTGAAATTCAGGTAGAAATTACTGCTGTTTATTTTGATCCTGAAGTTATTTAAAACTTGTCAATTCTGTGAAATAAATAAACAGTTTTATTTCATATCATTTCAGTGCACAGCTCTCTTCTCGAAATCGTGATTCAACTAGTACATCAGCAATACAGTGAAATACTGCACCTTTTTTGTAAGCTCTTCAACAACAAAACAGACAAAAACCAATCCCAAAACTATAATCAAATGTGGCAAAGGGTCATCATGATTCTTTTACCAATGAATGAGCTCATTAACATTAATGAAGGCTACGAGAATTTTTAATTTCAGTAATTATATGCTGTCTATCTAAACTGCCACTGTACTTCTAATTTCATTTATAGCAAAGGCCTTGACCCTGAGAGGGAAGTCACAGGGTAACATTATCATTAGATTGCCCCAGTATACGAGTTACATTTTTTTTATAAACAGCAGTCTAATGTTTTCTCATAACAGGCATTACCCGTGGGCTATACTCATGTGGACCTTAACCTAACTTTAGTTATATGAGCTCTAATAAACAGCTTTGGTACTTGTACATTTAATCCAATGTATGCTTAAGAATCTTACCAACAAAAAATATCTTAATAGCAGCTACCTCTCATTATACACAGCAAAAAGTCAGCAGTCTAGGGAAAAGCAGAGTTGCACAATATGATTCAACACTTACACTGCAGCAGTACCGTCACACCTTCAGTGACGGATGAATAAAGAGCTCAGTGTACTGCCTCAGAGTACTCAACACACTCAGTTCAGTGGGACTGGACTACTTGGCAGAAATTATTAAAACACCATGTAATGCCTTGAGAATAACTACGATTGGTAGAAAAGAAATACTCCACCTTCAGCAGACCAGCTAGTGTAGTTCATGGTCTGAGGCCTGAACAGTATGACTTTAATGGACTCAACTAACAAAGGTACATCAAAAAAGACAGAAAAAAGAATGCAGCACATTCACATTCAGCAGATTTGTCCACTTATTAAATAAAGTTCACAATGAAGTATTTGGCAGCAGGATAAAGCAGCACAACATTAAGGAATCCACAAATCCATGATGTGGTAGTACTTGGTAAACTGTGAAAGGTGCATTGGAAGCAAACACTGGACCCTCATCAAGTGGAACACGCTGGTCAGTAAAGACAATCCCTTTAGCAAAGCCCTCCCACAGAAATGCATCATCTCCTCTCAGCAGTCAAACCCAGGGAAGACTAAGTTCATACAACACTACAAGCTATGCTGACCACATCACACGGCGTCTTTGTCCACCAAAGCAGGAAAGGTGCTAAAAAAGGAGCATGCAAGAAAACCCCAGCTAAAATTACAGTGTCATCTGCTTCCTGTAATCCTGGAAATTCAGACAAGGAGAATTCAAGCAGAACTCTGCAACTTGCTATGAGGTCACCAAGGAAAAGGTGACAACAAACCTCTCTCAGTACTTGGCTTTAAACAAGACTAAGTCATCTCAGGGTTTGGTAGATACTAGTTTAAGGACAAACCAGTACAAAACCGTATTTTTTACCATGAAGACACTACCTAATATTGTGGTATTGACAAATCCCAACTTCACTAGGCTTCTTACTGTTCAAGCCTATTAAAAAATAGACAGTTCCTGTTCTAAAAGTCACTTGATTTTCCTTCTGTTTCACAATTCTTTTCCACTGCCTTGTCTCTAGAAATCTTGTTAGCTACAAAGACTATTATAAATACTGCTTTCTTCTCTCCCACTTGCAAATATTAGCTTGTATTAGTTTCCATAAACCTGTCAGTCAAATAACTTTTACTTTTATCAGCAAAATCTAGACCTTCAAGATAGTCGTGTATGGTCACACGTTTGCTGGGAACCTCTTGTACAGTACAAATATTATTGCTGTGCATTTTGTTCAAGAAGAGAAGTGTTCACATATTTGAAAGAGTCCCTATAGCAGTAATTCTTTCAAATGAAACATGCTGTATACAAGACAATAGTGAAAAGGTTCTACACGACAGCTTTTGGTGTGAAATGTGCATGTATGCGTGGTAATGAATACATGCTAGATGTTCCATGATACAGACGTTAAAAACTACATCAATTTTACAAATGTAAATATGAGTTAAGTCTTAGGAATAAACACAGGTATAATAAAAAAACTCACCATGTTGCAAAACTAAACTTTTTTCATTTACAGAATGAAAGCTAATAAAAGCCACAGTAATGCCGTTACAAGACATGAAACAAACACCAAAAAAATGATCAAGAAATGGTGAGGATTACAGCAGCTATTGCCCCTTGTGACGAGAGCTATCTTGCATACTAAGGAAAGCTCTTCAGAGACACATAAACCTTCCTTCTCTACAAGAAAAAAGCAATTACAGAAATTATTAAAGTGGTCAGTTCACAATTTTCAAGGACTTCACAATCACCTCACTGATGCAGATGAACCTGCAGAACGTATCAGAGCAATCTGGTTTGTACTGATCTGGTTCAAGGTGAGGTTTCTAAAAGATTAAATGCTACGTGATCACTGCTTGTCTGATCAATATTCCTTTTATCTAGAACTATATAGACAACAATGTAGTCCATGTATGTTTTGGGAAAATTAAGCAGAATGCCAAAATAAACTCAAGCAAAAAAAAACCTAGACAGATTTACAACTGTGACACAGGCCAATCTGCCGAAAGAGCTTTGCAAGCTGGATGTGCCAGACCTGCAGCTCATTGAACATGTGTAAACAAAGTACAAAATTCACATCAATACCAGAATACTTACTGCCTTATATTACCACAGAGTTACCAGCCTACTGTGCAATGAAAGGAAAGAGCATGCCTGCAGCTTCATTGCACATATTTAACAAAACTTTTTTCTCCTCTTAATTTTATGTGTATGGTAGATACACATATATATGTGAAGATAACTGTTATTCCAACAATTACAACGAAACCTAAAATCTAGCAGAATTCCTTCAGCATAAGGGTAACCTTCAGCTGGTCCCACCAGTACCCATTTAAATCTGAGAAAGTTATAGAGTTGCTGAAAATCGCTAATTTCTGTCACCATTGTGCTGGGCACAGCTTGTTCCTGCTCGGGTGCCAGAACCCGGGAACATTCTGTTAGCATTTTATATGCAATATCCTAATTTCTCAGTCCAGCATGTTACAGGAAGAATACAGTTACCTGCTTCTTCCACATAAAAGTACATTTTGACAACAGAAGTTGCACCAGTCTGAAAATTAGAATACCATATACATGCACATTACTACTGATGCTGCTCCCTTCCCTACTCTCCCTAGGCTCCTGTTCAGCCCTACTAGAGAAGAGACAGGTATTCAAGGTAAGTTTGAAATTAGATAAAGCTCTATCAGGAAAGACTCAAATCTGTTCTACTACATTGCATTAGTCTTCAAGGTTTTAAAACATAAAATAAAAATAGTAGTAATAATAAAAAAGTAATTTCCATATTTGAAATGTTTGAACTATAAACACATTAAGTGAATTTTTCAGTCCTACAAGCATTGTACCAGAACCTAACATAGCTTCAGAGTTTCTCAACCTGCCTCTCTGTTGTTAGCTATGTCTCCTGACACTCAGTGTCAGTGACACTGAGAGCCCCAGCATCACGTGTAACTCGCACTCATTAATGTGAAAATTATCTGTCTGCCTTTCAACTCAACAGTAATTACTGCACTGGAATTATGCCTTGTTATCACTAAGACAAACTGTTTTCAGGGATTCCTTCCCAACTAAATGCATCTGGCTCAAATATTAACAAAGAGAAGACATTCTTTCTAGAAGTCATCCTTTTTGCACATTTCCCTTTCATACTGCTATCCTACTGTGCTTCCAAATACGAGCTTGACTGATGCAAGCCTGCAAAGTTACTATTTTTTAAATTCAGGAGAACACTGTTAATTATAGTGTTATACAGACTTTTGAACAAGTACAGCAGGAAACATTCATATTGCTTGGGTCAATCAAAGGATAACAACCCTCACATTTTACAGTTCTAAATTTTAATAGAAATAACCACATTCTTTGTGGCCTTGTAAATGGAAGAGTAGTTTTCATTTTTTTCTCTGAAAAGCAAGGTTTTGCTTTGCTTTCATACAGTTTAACTGCTGCATTGCTCGCTCTTTCCTAACTGTTAATGCACAGGTACAACATTTCAACGCCCTCTGCCAACCACGAACAACAGTAGTTCAGCAGTAGAAAATATACCTAAAATGAACATGTCCCACCGAAACTTTGCCTTTTCTTTGTACTTTGGGAAAACAAATGGTCCCTGAAAATCAAACTAGTCTGAACTTCTCGCCACCAGCCACATATCTCATCTCTTCTATCAGTATCTGACTGTTCTTTTCCAGTTAAAGGTGACGTACACAGACAGATACATTCTTCTATTGAAAACAGCAAAAAGCAATTTCAGCAGCTGTGATTCATCTGTAACTCAGGACCAACTGCTTCATCCTCTACATAACATGGCATTTTTGCCACGCCTTTCAATGACTCTTCTTTTTCCTCAACAAAGAAGAATTTATGAGTACCTGTTAGAAAGATTACTTTATCCTTTTACTTCATCATTTCCTCTATTGTTTTACATTCTATTTTCAATTGCGATAATGAGCTTGGTCTATCATTAGTTCATTTTCCTCACTGCAATATGTGCAAAACAGAACCAACAAATTCACGGCAAAATTACGGTGAGGCATTAAATTGCAGACTAGCAAGTGAAACATCTTCATATTTTTATTTTTACTGTAAGACCCCAGCAGACTTTTTGAACTAGTTCCATTCCATCACACAAGATTACGTAATGCCCTAGTTAGTACAAATTAAAAGAGCCACATTCTTGTTTTAGTCGTAAGTAGCTTTGCAAATACTTAAAATGGGGATGATTTCTCTTTTACCTATAACATAAAATATATGCTGTAATTCAAGGAGCTATAACATGGTTTTACGAATTCACATCACCACACCCTCCAACCGGCATCCCAAAGAACTGCAGTAATGTGACAAAGACATTTATCAATTGCTCCAAAAATAGGGCAGGCAAAATAAGCTCCAAAACCAAATTACTCAGATTTGGAACAACTCCTCCAGATACTTAAGAATTAAATCCATTTTTATAAACAAAGTAACTTAATAAAAATCCAACCTAAGGCTCACCTCCATACTAAAGCCTGTCATCTAGTGAGACTGAACATAAATCACAAACCCAGTCTGCTGATTTTGCCATTAGTTCCGCACAGGTATTTGCTTAATTCATACTGCTTCACACCACCTTGTAAAACTGAAATGGTTTCCCCAGTAAGGTACAACATACCAGATGAAAACTATCAAAGCATCTTTGTTTTAAAATTATGAGCAGAAATTTTATGAAATCATAGAACTCATTTGTTTTTGCTTTAAAAAACCCAGCAATTTAATTGTTCCCATATATCTGAAATATTTTGCAGTTCTGGAAAGATGCTTATTTTTGTATTTCCTAAATAAAGGAAAAAAGCTTTGATTGAAGTAGAATTACCCTATAATGTGCAACATTTACCAAATTCAGGCATACATTTCCTCAATTTTCTTTAAAATTAACATTTTTCTTCATAGTAAGTTTCATGGTTGTATAAAGTACTCCCTCTCTGTGTATCTTCTGTAGAACTAACATGTTAATTTTTCAGAAGAAAACATCACTTTCCTGTTAGTTTCAACAGCTGAAGAACTGAACTTTAAAGAGATATTGCAACAAATGTGAGCATTTCCACAAGATTCTGTCCGATGATTCTGTTTAATTTTGTTTTCTAAGGCGTGTGAGTGTTCCATTAGAAAAATCCTAAACTGGCAAGTGTACTGAAACTAGCAAGAACCACCTGTTGTTTCTACAAAAACTGATTTGACAGAAGTAAGGCAGCTTTGATTTTGAAGGGCACGCTACCTGAGTCGTTGCGGAGGTACGATGACATTGCTGGGATGAGACAAGATTGACTGAGCAGCTCTAGGAGAACGGATGGAAGAGCGCTGCTGTTTTGGCCTCTCCCTTCATGGCTCGTTTGAGTCTCTTCATTTGATGTACTCCCCGCAGGATTTATGTAACTGGCAAGAACCTGAAATACACCGAAGTATTTAATCAAAATTGATTTATTTCAGTCAAAAGAACTTTGACTTTCCTTAAGACAGATGCCCTAACACTTCACTAGCTGTTTTGCGAATTCGGTTCTGGTATTTATTTCAGCAGTCCCAAAGATGTTTCAGAAGAATTTCTATACATTTATTAGACTATTCAAACTTTGGCTAATGATAAAATTAAATAACTATTATAATTCTGAATTATTTTAGGAGATCAATCAATACGAATTTTGACAAACCTGCTGGGGTTACTCAAAGCAAGTGTTTGGCAGCTCAGGCTACTGAGACCTGCAGTTGATCAGTTCCTTTCACTTTGGAACACCAAGTACACAAACTAGCAGTAAGATTTCTTTTTTTCAACTGCAAATGCTTCAGATATTTTTCTAACTTCCTTTGGGATGGGATTTCAGGGTTTACAGATGAAACAATAAGTTATGGAGAGCACAAGAGTTACCTGGAGGAACAACTACTCATGAGCACGGCTCTTATCTGAGTAGTCCCCTTGGTGATGGTGGGAAGGCACCTCCTGACTGCACACTCGTGTGTCCCAAGCATAGCTGTGGCTGAGTTCACAGGCCCTTACTGTGTGTTGTAGGTGTAAGCATTTCCACGGGTCTGATTTGTGCAGCTGTACCCTCAAACTAAATAACTCTGAGGCTTGACAGGCTGTACTGCTTGAAGTCCCAGGGACTCTATTCACCTTTTCAGCCTCTTCTCTTTTCTTTCATTCTCCCTCTTTCTTCTAACCCCCTTATCCATGTATTTTGCTGCAGCATCTTACTAGCACTCTGTACAACACAATTTCTCTAAAACCTTCTAGAGCAGGGACCAAGGAAGTCTGCTGTACAACTGACTGACATGTTCAGCAAACTGCTACTTCCTTCAACTGCTGAGTGCCCTAAGCAAATGCCTCCTTACTTCATGACTTATCACATTCATAGCTAAACCTCTCCCTGGCAGAATACAGAATACTGCCTGGAAGCTTCACTGAGAGTAATTTAGGCAATTTTCCTCATTCTTGCATAGAAAAATGTTTTCAGATTCTATTTGTTGTACTTTTGCAAGAGATATGATGACTGTGCCACGTAATCTATAGTGACCAAAATAAGTGACAGCATTAAAATGGTATCTTCATCAGTCAGGGTGCGGGCATTTTCAGAATTTCATCTCCTTTGTGCTCTAACCCCAGCAGGTTAGCTAATGCTTTTGAACTGAGGGTTCAAAAAAAAGTTAAACTTTTGATGACTAGATACAATCTCATATTCCCTGCATTGATCCAAGATAACAGAGATTGGTTGGATTTCATAACGGACTGAAAAGCCTGATTATGCAGGATTTTCTTCTCCTTCGGAATTTGGAAGATATCAGAATTTTACTAAGATCTAGATGTTTATTGGAGAACTACTATTGTCATGTAATCAACATACTCAAGATTTTCTAGTATGTAGGAGTGAGATTTTGTTATATTGGCATAACACATTCACGGACACCAGTATCAACTACGGGCACCTCCTCAAAGTAGAGAGAAAATACGCAAGAAATGAACAGGTAACACTGTTTGGCACACAAAACAATATGCCTATTCCTGTATCCTTCTCCTTTAATGGACAGTCTTTACTTCAGTGACTGAGTGCAGTGCTTCTGACAGAGGTGTGTGACAGCTCAAGGGAAATGCACTGGAAAACATCTTGGTTCACTTTCTCTACGGAACTCACACTCAGGTCTTTTAGGCAGCAGCCAAGTGACATCTGAAAGCAGCCTCGCTCAAAATATGACCTATATAATTTTCCATTAAGACACTTGTTTGCAAATAATTTTTGCCCAAAATATGATAATTACTCTGCTATGTGACTGACAAAAGTCCAGTTTTACTAACCAAGCTTTAAGTGTTTCTCATCAATCAAAATTTCATAATTACACACCTGTAGAAGGCAGGTCACATGCTCTTCTTCTAGTCTTTGCTTAGTCAAAGCTTGTTCAACATCCCATCCTGAAGCTGTAGAGCCTGTTCCAAAGCCTGTACCCTTAGCCCAGTACAACTGTTGTTCTTCTGTTGATGCAGTATTGTGTGTACTTGACACCTGTGGCTAAGGTAAAAAAACAAAAAGAAAAATCATAATTATTTCATCTTAGTAGCGTTATCTCAAAAAAGTCTTTGTTATGCAAAAGAATGTAATCCCAGTTTATTAACTTTCTAAAGATATCATCAGGATCCAGTGAAATTCAAAGCTTTCCATGGGAAAGACTGCCACATACATGGAGTTCTAGTAAAGGTCAGCAGTAAATTGTTGAAAGCGGTTCTTCAATTTGACCAGTACTGTAAGCCCTTTATTGCGCTCTTTTAAGATACTATCACTGCTTAAATGATGAAAGGTATTAAAATGTTACTTAATCAATATCATTCTAAACATCACATCTCTGTAATTATTGCTGTTTAACACCTTGTCAAGTTTAATAACATAATGAGATGAAGGGGAAGGGAGTGAAAATGTTATCAAGAGAACAGAACTGAAATGTTAAGAGGCTCAAGTATTTGTTGATTTTGAATACACACTCCAAACTAGCAAGAGGAGTAAGCTACGTGTATAGCTCTGACACACAATCTCCGAGTCACTAAAATACACACTACTTCCTCTCTAAGGTAAGAGCAAGGAAGTTACTCATCCTTAAAATTTTCTGAGAGCACATTTTGCCAACAGTGCTTGTACAGCTTTTACCAATGGTCTGCCTCAGTGATTTTAGTAACATAACTCCAATATCACACTGCTTAGCCTTCATGAAGTACCATTGAAGTATTTACACTAATTTTTGAATTTTAGCAGGTCATTGGTGAAAAGGATGCAGAAAAAACTCTGATAAGCATTTTTTAACTAATGCTTTCCTATTTACATATTTAGCACCCTAAAAAAGTGACTTGCTACTTTCATTACTCAGTGACAATTAGCTGGAAACCACATATTGCAATATTTGTTTTATGTCTCCAGAAAGTTTCACTTTCTGTTCAGATCTTCTTCAGTGACTTCTTTAATGATTGTATTTGGAAGAAAAGAAATGATGTATGAACAGACTGCAAAGGTAAAAGAAATTATCACCTGTGAAGTATCATACTGACAGTAGTCTGAAATCACCTTTTAACTTTCATGCTGGGAATGTAATGTGTCTTGGTGATGAAACAGCTGTGTAGTTATTTTCATGTAGACATTACTCATTACATCACTCGTGAACATGTTGTGCCTTTAGCACTCAAGAGGACAGTCATGAGCACCGAATTAAAGCACTTAAGGGAGAGCCTGGCCCCAGAAATACAAGCCTCACTGCAGGCCTGATGGTCTCTAGTTTCAAGTTAGCATCTATGACTTGATAGATATGAATTAGGAGAAAGTAAGCTATTTAAGGGGTCATGGTAGCACAGAAGCAGAAGTAAGAATTAATGGTTGCCCTTTCCCTCCAAACATACAACAATTCTCAAGTGTTAATGTGTCAGCAGCCTGATACCTCATTAGAAGTAGAATCTCTCAACTTCCCCTTAAATTTGATTAGCCATTAAAGTGAACGATTCTCAGGCACAGCTTCATCTCTTGCTTGCTCAACCCTTCAGCAGTATCAGAGGTGCTAAAATACGGACAGCCCTGTATTTTGCAGCTACTAATCCATATTCAGCCACCAGGAACTGTTTCATGCAAGCCTCTACCAAAACAATGCTGAAGAGGGCAAGTTATTAATGGATTTTCTAAACACTTTTATAGACAATCGGTACATTATGAAGAAATGGTAACTTATAGTCCTAAAAACAAAATCAGAATATATATATTCTGAATAGAGGGTGGTATAACGTGGAAAATACCTTGGAAAAAAGTCAAATTTTGGAGAGTAATTTGGGACCTTGAACACTATGGAAAATTTATGTCTTTAGATCTCATTTAAATATCAGTACAAAGACTGTAACAAAAATCACTGCATTAATTCATTAATTTTCACAACACATTTATATTTGTGAAGCATTTGAAAGGAAACGGTTTGTAACCAGGAGTTTAGATGGTGAATGTTAAATAAGGTAATGAGGTCATACTATCTAATGGGTATTAAAGAACCATCATTCATTGAGCATTATGCCTCTCCTGCCCTGAAAAAGAAAGTCCTGTGAAAGAAATTAATTACACCTAATGCCTCAAGACAAGCCTTCTTCCTCCACTCTCATGAAAAGCCTACTTTCACGATTCCTATGTTTATTTGCAACATGCAGGGACAATTACCAAATCAAGTACTTGGTAATTATTTTTAAAGTCTGCAAAAATTTGGCTACAATGAATGAGATTACTTGTTTTTTTCTAGTTAAAACTCTTAGTACTTCTGGGTGGTACGTACTCTGCTAGTAACCTTACCTCTGCCTGGTTGGGACTGGAGTTGGGCACTCTTGGCGCGTGGTGGCTCAGGGCAGACAGACAAGCCAGGATAAGATGGATGGCCCCGATCTCCAGCGCCATCCGCCGCAGCAGCACTCCATCATCAGTAGTCAGCGGCGTCGTGCTGAACAAACTGCGCAACACATGGAAGGGCAGAGTTGGGAGCACGTTTGCTGAAGGAGACTGCAGGATATGACCTAGGTTGAAGAAGAAAAACATCAAACCCACATTTTCTTTCAATAGTTCAATACAGCCTATTAATCTCTGCAATAGTTCATGAACATACAGAAATTTACTAAGGACTTAAGCATTCACATACAGTAAAGCTATCTAATACTATGTTTCTCTTCAAAGAAAAATTTCATTATGAAGACAGTGTAGAAGAAAGAATGTTTCTTTATTTTATTCATAGATTTGGTTAAGAACCAAATTTTAAAAATCTGATTTGCCATTTCCAGGGAGAAAACTGGTTTGGAAGGTGGTTTGGACTATTTTTTTTTTTTAATATGTATATATTTTTAATCATTCCAAATACTGCAAGGTAAAGAATGCATGGGATCAGCTAACAGCAGCTCAGCTGACAAGCAGCAGTAGTTTGTCATATGTAGGATTGTTTTTTGTATTCTTGTGCCCGAAGTGTGAATTAAGTCACTGACACAAACTAAGTTTCTATTCAAATTGAATACATGGTGAAATACTAACATAATTTTAATTAGATGACTTGCATGTATGAATTTTGTGCTACAACTATTTACAATTTTTAACTCCTTTGCATTATGAAACAAAATTTTGTTTTAAAAGCCACATTTCAAATAATGGAGTGACCTATAAATGCAACAAACTCGGATATAGGAAACTGTCACAATTTTTTTCCTATAATTAACAACACATTTAGCATTCCTTCTCCAGTGCATACATAAATAGAGACAATTGACAACTGGAGATGCTTCAAACAGTGAAAATACTTTAAAATAGCCAACTCTGTCCAGAAGTTTGCTTCCTATTTTAAATATTTTATTTTCTCCTTCATTCTTAAGAGTTTATCAGCTGTATCGTCATCCAGAGATCTAAACTGAAATACATTACAAATACATATGTCTGTATTTGTGTGTATATATATCTACACACACACATACATACACATGTTAATTCATATCTATATGATACTCTTTGTAAAGACAATAACAAGAAGGTATCAAAAGTCCTCTGACTGAGATCTTCATAAATAAAATCAAAAATTTCTGAAAAATAAGCCTATCTGATAGAATTCCATAACTGCAGGTATAGCCAAACCAAAAGAGAAAATCTAAACATTTGCCCATGATTTTATCTTTGCAGACAACCGAATCCATGTTTAATCTAGAAGCCATGGATTTATAATTGCAGCTCTTCATATTATGCAAGAAAGTAATGAGATTCTACATGTATGAAAAGCTGCACTTCCAACAAAAAGGAAGATATTAATAGGTTATACGGAGAACTAATGTGGATTACTGTGTACAATTGAACTCACATTTTGTAGAGTTGAATTCAGGTGTTTGGCTTAGGGGATAGCGAAACTGACTGTTTAGTCTGGCTAAAACAAAGGCTACGAGGGAATGTAATTCCTGTCAACAAATGCATTGGAGAAAGAAGAGCTATTGGCCACAAACTGCGCACAAATAAATATAGGCTGAAAATTGAAGCAGCCCTTACCCATCAAGAAAATTATGTTTTGGAAATGTATTCCAATAGCAGTAGTGGCTGCACACACATACAAAAAGAAAGCAGCCCAAATTCTGAAGATCTCTTCATAAAAAAAAGAAAAAAAGGATATAAAAATTGCCTGCAGTAGTAAGGGACTGAGACTACTCTAGAAACTGCATATAGTTCTTCAGTTATTTACCACTCAAATTAGGTGGGTGTAAGCAGCTGGATTGAATTTTTTATTGCCCAGTTCATTCTCGTCTACTGTCCTGCACCTAAATACCAGAGAAATAAAAAGAAACAGAAGGGAGGGCAAACAAGATTCTTGGTTTTCCAGCTGGTCTTATGAGGTTCCTTGTTGCACACCACAATTTGTAGAGTGCTAAATAGAGACTAACTTCTGATGATTGCAGCCTAGAAAAACCCTCACTATTTTTGAAGTCATAACCACAGAATCATGTAGGTTGGAAAAGAACCTTGAGATCATCAAGTTCAACTGTAAACCTGACGCTGCTCAAGTGCACCACTACACAACACTCAAGGAAAGGAAATGCCTTAAACATACCAAAGCATATTTCATACACACTCCTCCAGTTTTTTAAAACAGTAAAAAACACACTTAGAACTATGTGCAGAATTCTAGGTTCATTTGCAAAGACAATGACCACAAATTTTTTTCCTGGCTTGTCTGTTTATTTTTTGAAGAATATCTCATTTCTCCCTCTGAACTCACACCATTAAAGTAGAGCTTCTGCTTAGGAAATTTAATCACCATAATCTTTAGATCTTATTCTCCTTTTCTAGAACAGTATTATTTAACAGTTTACTCTACATTTGTTGTAGCTTTGCTCTTACCCATATTATTCTGCATTTGGTTGCAAAATTATTGGATGTTTGCTCAATTAGTTGAGCATATCCAGCTACTCAGATCACTCCGTCTGAATGCAGTCATCTTGACAGTGTCATTGTAGGTTTTATCAGTGCTTATTTTACAATTACTCTGACATGAGATTAGAATCCTTGAATAGTGATGATTGTGATAAAACTTTGCCAGACAGAATTTAATAGAGACAACAGTTTATCAAAGATGCCTGCAACGTGGTTCTGCACAAACCAATTCTAACTTCCTGCTAAAAGCAATACAGTGCAAATAAATTTAAGTAAGATGATCTATCTGTGGTCTACAAAGAAAGGTAATAATTACAGCACATACTTCCTTCACCATCATCTGTAACTCCCAACACCAATCTCAACAGACACTGAGCATGTTTCCGTTCTTTTAGCAGCACCTCAGCATAGCCCGGGAGACGGAGAAATAAACCAAAGGCAGCCAAAGAATGTGCAGGTATGGGAGACATAGTCTGGACTGTTGACTTGATCGGTGGAGGTTCTGCAGCAATTGTTTCTGGTGCTTCATACACCAGTTCGCCTGATTGTTCAATGGTAACCCATTCAAATTGATCACTGTCCTTCTGTTTTTCCTGTGTGGCTGACGTAACCACTGGAGTGCTCACCTTAACCAACAGAAACAACAAAGAAATTTGGCAGTCATTCAGTTAAACACCTTAGACAAAGATTTTATTATCGTTAGGATCTAAAATACATGCAATCTTAATTTAGGACATAATAAAGAAGTCACATGAAATACTCTACCATTTGCAGGTACAGGGGCCATGCTAAATGGCTGAAAAGGGCATACTTACTGCATTTTCAATACAGTGCTAGAAAGTCGTGCCTGCGCAAGCAAGCACATGTATTTTGCCAACCTAAAATCCTCAGTTTAAGTGTGTTGCTTAAATATAGAGGCATAAGAGACATGAATTACTCTGAAGTAAATACAAAGATTACTTTATGTACCAGACTGTTAAATAAGAAATGGCCCTTTTATTTTTAACATTAAACACTGTGCATGTAAGTATTTAACTTTTAATTACATATTGCAAAAAGAAGAAAAACTAATCATAATGCCTTTACAAACTAAGAATAACTTCAGGTATCTTAGCAGTCTTGTAGCAACTTGTGATCCTTTTGAGCTTTTGATTGATTTGGCAGGCTTTATTACTATTATACTCTAACAGAACAGTCTGTTTTATGACCAGAGGGCTGCGCAGTCAAGCATTATGAAGGGAATCAGAGTTTAAGGGGGTAGTAGTTGTACAGTACCCCAAGACACAATCAAACAATTTAAATGAAATTATGACACCAAGGTCCCTCTCATAATTAAACATCACAGAGGTTCCAGGCTCTCATGCTATTCAGATAAACTGATTTGATCATATTTAGAATTTTAGTACTTATCACCAGACTGATCTAAACTGGAAAAGATTAATATGTAAAGTCTTTACAGAAATTATCCAGAATACCAAATTTCTAATTTAAAGTCAAAGCCATGTTTTGCTGCATTTATTCCAATTATCTTTATATTAGGAGAATCAGAAGTACCAGTGACTTGGAGAAATATAAAAGTAAAATTAAAGAATTAAGGGTCTGGAGAAATCATCAGTCTTCACTCTGAATAGTCTATTTGGTATTATTGTATTTAAGTTTTTTTATGGCTCGCAGAATTCTTATTCAGTATTTGAATCAAAACATATATCTCAAGATAAGAAATTTTGAAAAGATACTAAGTTTCCAGGACTATAGAAAAAGAAAGAAAAAAGGAATGAAATTTCTCATGGTCATATGTTATCTTTCATGTGTTGCAGAATTCCATATATCAATTTTCTTTAATACAGAGTACACATTATCCCTCTTGGAATTCTGTTTATGCAAATACTTTTCCTTAACTTGTAATTTTTGAACTGCATTGGTACTAGACCTCTAAGGCCTTTGTAGAACTATTTACAAAGGATGCATACTAATTATTCAATCTCACTACAGGGTTCCTACGGTTGCCATAATTTTACAGTCAGGGTGCTGAACAGCACCCTTAATTCATGATTAATTCAGTTTCAAAGGGAATAAATATTCTTTCCTGTTAGGAGTATCAGCCAAAAATTTCAAATATATAGTCAAATAGAATCTGAATAATTCACAGGTTATTTTTTCCCTTTTTAGAAGTGTGTACCTAGAATAGCAGCCAAAGGAGTAATTCCACAATAATGCCAGTACTGACATTTTTTAAATGCCTATCAGTGAGTCCAGAGAAATTCTATGTATAAGTATACAAATAATATATATTATTTATTAATATAAATATAACTAAAACGATGTTCTTATTTATAATAATAAAATTACATAATCTGCTTTGAGAACTGAACTTCACTTAACCATAAAAATATCTACGAGGGTACACTTACATGAGCAATTAACTGATAAGCAAGCATGCCTTTACAGTACATCAGCAACTTTACTTTACTGCACCCTCCAAGATATTTCCTGTTAACAGAAGCAGCTTGCCTTGTCCCACAAGGACATGGCTACTCAGGCAGTCTATGACATGGACAGGGAAACACATGTATAGCTGTATGGGCCTGTGGAGTTATGCACTTGCCTATTTTAAATTAGCTTCCCCACTTAACTGAGAAGTTAAACTGAACCGCAAAGAAATAAAAGGAAAATACTGTCCTTAAACAAACAAAAAAAAATACTCTTAACATGTTTTCCTACATTTATTTTTTCCCCCACTCACTTGTTGAATGACGTCAGGATAAAGCATAGGGAGTCTCTCTGCAATAAGAGCCAATCCACCCATGCCTGCAAAAACTTGCAGTGGAGACTGAATGGGACAGGTTTCAAGAAGTGATTCATCTAGAACTGCATCCATACACTCATCCCCAGGGCTGATGGCTTCATCTTCAGGGCAAGGTCCCAGTAAATCCGCATGCTCTACAAAAACACAAATGTAAAAGAAATTAATACATATCATCAATACTGTGTTTATTTCTTTGTCCTCACTTGAATGTGGACTTCCAAAGTATTGGTTCCTTCTCAAGCAAAGACTGAGCCAAGAACCTGACACGAATGAATGCAAGAACATCAAAAGAAAAGAAAAGTGTTAGCGGTACCTTTTGACACTGACGGCAGATCCATGTCAAACTCAGCATTATTTATAAAGGCTACATGTTAATTATTAGAATGTTATGTTGTATTAGAATTTGATCTATGCCTTCAAGATTTAGCTAATTTTACAGTTATGACACTTTTTAACACTCTTTCATCTGAAAGTTAAGTGGAGGTTTGTTATTCTCCAATAAAGAGTTTACAGCTGAAGAAAGGAAAGATAATCTTAACCTTAAATTAGTTTTGCTTCTCACATCTCCTCTCTGTGAGGTGTCAAAAAGTCCCTCTGCGAAAGCCGTGAAATTTAATTCTATTCTTCCTCATGAAAAAAGATCATGATCTTGATTTCTAACTTTCTACTTGCCTCATCCTCCCAGTTTATGACTAATCATCCTAATATCTTGTACAACACACCAAAAAATGAAGTGCATTTTATGCACTTATGCACACAGATATATACAGAATATACAGAACCCTACCACAATTCCTTATTGCCAAAAATCAACACTCTTTGCTAATTGCCACAGGCAAATTTCAGTGAATATTCTATATATTTAATCTAAAAATCTGTTTTTCAGATTATATTTTTAAACAGTATAATGCAGGGGTCCTCCAAGTCTTCACAGTATAGCCACATCAAAATGCAGGAGAGATCAAGTGGTCTTAATATTTCTTCACTGTGAGCAGTCTGACACCCATGATAATCCTCGGTTATACTTCAAATATGTAGCACACATGCTATTATTTATTATACACTCATAAAAACACAGAAGCACAGTAAAGAATAACTTGTGCAGCTACCAAAATAAATTTCTTATGAAAAAATTTTTAAACAGCTGACTCGGTATCTTTTAACAGATACTTCATCTTTTAAAACCATTTCTTCTCTAATTTGAAAGGGAATAGGAAACAGTAGGTCTTTCCCCATCCTAATTTTCGACTTTTAAACATGCAAGAAGCACCACGTTACAAGGACATCAAGGATATGCTGTGGGAGGATCACATTGCTTTGGAACAATATGATCAAAGTGTAAGATTTAATAAGCTTAAATCAGGGATATGTAGGAATATGTACATCAATTCATCCTAATTCCAACACAGAGACTATGAGAAGTCTGTCTGTCTGAAGAAGTCTTTCATAGACAGACTAAGAAAAGATCACAGATACTTTCAAAGCAGGATAATCCTTGTAAGAAAACGTCCAAATGTAGCACTTTCAGTACATACAGCTTTGATGTCTACTCTTCTAAAGGACACAGGCAGAAATCTCCTCTATGGAAGTGCTCCTTTTCCCCACAGAGTGGGTGAGGGTTTCACAAACTTGCTGGTATTAGCAAAGAACTGCATTCCACCAGACATATGGAGGATTCCACCTCACTAGGCTGAACGTGATTTGCAATTCAATTGCTTGCGATGGCACGAATTGATCGGACTGCAGGAAATGTTAGATATCCTTCATAACGATGGTTTTAAAATAGGTTTTCACAAGAAACCTCATCCTTCTGTTTTGCAATGTAAAAAGCTGTAAGCCTTCCCAAAGGAAGAAAACAAGAAAATAGAAACACAGAGATACTGACAACGCACAGAAAGCTGCTTCTCTGCAAGACGCTTGAAAAGTAAGTTCTCAGTGAGTAAGGCTATAGGCAGATCCTTTCACTGTGAGTGTAAATACAGCATCATCTTCAATATTCACTCAAGGAGTTACATTTAAGTACGCTTCTCAAGTCCTTGCTTTAGGTAATCTTCTTATAACCCAATTTAAACCATTCCACCTCCATGAATATTTTCCAAGTTTTCAGTGAAGTCATGCACTTCAGCTGTGGAAAACTGCTGATCTCAAACAAAGGCATTGAAGCACACAGAAAAATATGTTATTAAATTACCCTTTTCCTCAGGTAGTAGTAAATGCAGCACTAGAGACACCATGTGAAGCTATAAAATCTATCCAGCATGGATGGTGTCAAAAAAACCATGGTCTACTTTAAGTAGCAAGTAAAGGAATACTGATATGTAAGAATGATTTCTCTAGATATTACAAACAAGTCATGAAAAAGCAGTAACTCTGACCTTCATTATTGCTGAGTAGAGATTGTCAATATAACTAATATTTTGCTGTATAGCACCACAGATGAACGGATTTGTAATGCCAAACTCAAATTTTCAAAAGTATTTGTCTCAAGTTTAAAAAAAAAAAGTGCCCAGTAACTTAAAAGTTCAGAGGACCTTTATGTCTTCACATGCAACTTTACTACTAAATTGAACTTTCTCTAACGATTTGAGTTTTATTCAAATAGTAAAATATTTACTGTATGTTTAGAATTTAAATAAAGAGTGTAACTAAACAAAAGTATTATTTGAAACAGACAGGTCTCTCAATAGTGTGAGAGATATGTATATTAAGACACTACATGGAGTCATGAAATTCTTATTTCAGACCAGGTATCAAGAAAATTATAATTTTTTTTTCAGCATTTCTGTTTGTTATCTTTTCTAGAAACAGACTATCAAGTGAACAGTTATTAAGCGAAGCCCCTGTCTTAAAATAACTGAATGATTAACTTTGGAATTCCATGCTGTGTCAGCAGGCTGATGATCAGCTGATCACAATTAGCTTAATTTCAAAGTCCTATTTCTCCAAGTCTTGCTTAAAGGAATGATATAAAAATATTTTGGAACAGATTCCTGGGATAGATCTCCCTTTCCTTTCCCCAGATGGCAGATAGCAAGCAATTGGCAAAAGTATTATCAAGAAATAGATCATATTAGAAAATGTTAAATGTTTTTAAAAGCTGGAGTTATAAGACCTGCTTAGATGGCTTGAGAGAAATCTCCATTTTCAAAGCAGCATTTGGTACCTAAAGATACCGCAATAAAAAATTTCACAGCCTTCTCTAACTCATGGTTTCAAACAGCTCCTGTATTACTAAATCTGCCCTGGTTATCAGCACAAACAATTACTAGAGAGAACTGATATACATGTCAGGAAATAAAATATACCATACCTACACAATCATAATTGTATCACATACAATATTACAATGAAAAAATAAAAGTGAAACCAGAACAACCATATTGGAGCATCTTATAGATATAATTTAGACAGGCAATGAATTTGTGCTTTATCATGAAGTCTAGCTCTTGTCTAGAAAAGAGCAGCTCAGGAAAATCATCCAAGAAAACACAGAAAACTGCTGTTTCTCATTAAGAAAATCAAAACAATTTTTGTCCAAAACAAAAACATTTTTAAAAGGAATATACCAAAAAAGTAAGAACACTCACCTTTTTCTGTGTGAAGACGTTTAAATGAGTCTGTTTTTGATAAGCTTGGATCTGAGATTACTTTGGAACCAAGTTTAACTGTCAAATCTATTGATCGGTATCCTTGAGGGAGTTTACGGTCATACAGCAGAGTCAGAAGCTGGGCAAGTGTCATTTCAGCTGGTAATGGTTGACCTAGACAACAATGGCATCAATTCAGAGAGGAAAATTCTGATTGGGTTATTTTAACATACATATCCAGGTGGTGTTCATTACTTGCACCACAGATGCCAAACAGACTAAATATCATCTGGCTCCAAACTAAGGCCTTAATTTTACCATTTGCTATCCTGGGAAAAGGGGCCCCATCAGTTTGTAACCAATCATCAAAGAGATCTATGCCAATATTCCCTAAGACACCTCTGTGCTGAGAGCACAAGCGCTTGGCATATTTAACCAATGGCTAAGGCTGTAATTTGATGTGCATTTTAAGTGGGTACTGGCTGTCCCCTTCTATTAAACACCACCTATGCATCACCCTTGGATTGTGGGGGCATAGAGGTGTGTGTGACCATAAAGTAAAATGGGTGGTATTGAATAAAGTGGAAAACAAAGAAACTGGCCATTCTTTTTCAGTCCTACTAATCTCAAGCCTACCTCACTACTTCTGTGCCAGGACAGCAGAACTCAGCAGGAAAAAAAAGAAAGAAGGGCACTGCCAGGACTGCTTTTCTTCACAGCAATGTAGACTTGAAATGCACATGCAATACAGTCCAAACTGGTAACTCAAATTCAGATTTTGGCCACATTGTTGATTACAGATATGTTCTTCCCTGAAATTACAAGCTACTTTCCAGGCAGAAAAATTTTGCGTGACAACAAGTAGATTTACACATTAAATATTTCAGATTTGGATCATATAACAGCATGTCGATTTCATCTTGACTATACTTAATCAAGTAAAACAATATCCAAGAGTTCTTTAGTAACAACCTGTTTCTTCAATTGAAGATTGTATCTTAAGAAAAACAAAAATTAAAAATGCCTTACCACTGCGCAAGTGAGTAAGTTTTCTGCTCTTTTTTCCCCGTCACTGATTTTCTTTGCATGGCTTATTCTTTCGTCACAACTGTCTACTGTGCAAGACATGGCCGGATCACAAATACAGAATGGTCTACATGACCATCACGAGACAGTCAACCTTTACCAGCCACATACTGAAAACGGGTACTGGGATTTGGTCTCATATCAAAATAGCAGTATCATAGATTATCCTGAGTTGGAAGGGACTCACAAGGATCAAAGTCCAACTCTTGGCCCTACACAGGATAGCCCCAAGAGTCACACCATGGGCCCTAGAGTATTGTCCAGATGCTTATTGAACTCTGTCAGGCTGTGCTGTGACCACTCCCCTGGGGAGCCTGATCCAGTGCCCAACCACCCTCTGGGTGAAGAAAGTTTTTATAATATCCAACCCAAACCTCTCCTGACACAACTTCCGGCCATTTCCTTGGGTCCTGTCACTGGTCACCTGTCACTGGAGAAGATATTAGTGCCTGCCCCTCCTCTTCTCCTCATGAATAAGTTGTTGACTGCAATGAGGTCTCCCCCCCAGTCTCCTCCAGGCTGACGAGACCAAGTCACCTCAGTCATTCCTCATATGGCTTCCCCTTAAGGCCGTTCATTATCTTCATTGCCCTCTTCTGGACTATCTTTAATAGCTTTATGTCCTTCTTATATTGTGGCACCCAGAACTGCCCCCAGCACTTGAGGTGAGGCCGCCCCAGTGCAGAGCAGAGCGGGACAATCCCTCCCTTGCCCGGTGGCAATGCTGTGCCTGATGCTCACATGACCTGCCTCCCCTCTGGAAGAGCCTGTAACCATCCATCATGGCACACCAATCACAGGAGACTCATCCACCACATTTTGCTTATCAATTTTAGAGATTTTAATCCAAGTATATGACCCTGCTAACAATTGCCAGAGGAGAGCCTCAAAGCTGGTCATTTGATAGTAAGTTTCAAATTTAGCTTTTTATTGGGTGAAAATGACTTTGATCAGAAGTTAACCACTTAATTCCATTAGCTGGATCCAGACAAGAAGCTGCTCTGCATAATATTGAAGTGTTTCACCCATGTTTCTGTCCTTTATTCCTGATCTAAGTCATGCCAACTTCTTTCTACACAAGAGAGATTGCCAACCTTGGCATACCATATCTGATATACATGGAACATGACTAACTGCTTATGATATGCTGTTGCTTTAAAACACAAATGTTACGGAATTCAAGAATATTCCTGAACTGGCAAATCAACCTTTCAGAGAGCAATGCAAGATGGTTGCCCACTTAGAACCTGAAGTAACAGGGCACTGGTACCAGTTCAATTCTGCCTTACATGTGGAAGAAAACCTACGTCACCTTACAAACCCACCCAACTTTCATTTGTGAGTGAAAGGGGAAGTGTTTTAAGAGGTTGGGGTTTTTTTTAGGAACAAGGTACTAAACTTCAAGGGAGATCAACATAATCACTACTTTTTTCAAGCCACTATGATGCTACAATGCTGCAGTTGCTGATATTGTAATGCTTTCCAGTTGAACGCTGTTACCAGCCCAGAAGAGCTCCAGGCTTCCAAGATGCTACTGCCCATTACCATTGTAAGTACTTCCTGATCACGTATCAGCCACTGAAAAAGACCATAATTTTGATGCTTAAAATGTATTATTAAAGCTACCTGGTAGTAGTTTATGGTATAGATGAAAGACTGGAACACTAATGGTCTTGCTGGAAGATTCTCCTCCTGCAGAAGAAGTACCAACTTTATCTGCTATCACTCTTCCTCTCCTTGATGGTGGACGTGGAGGGGTGGACGAAACAGCTCTTTTTGACTGAGATTTCAAACCTAGGAGAGAAGTAAAAAATTTCAAGTTGTTCTAGTATTTAATACCTTCAGTTAGCCAAGATACAATGTACTCAAAACCTTCAATGATGGAAAAAAAAGTAACAACTTTACCTCACTGGCTAATTAAATACCAGAGTAACACTCATGTATAGAAGGTATTTGGATATAATCCCAGTATTTTTAGTTAAAAGGCTGTGCATCCTCCTGAGCCCTAAACAATAACTAGATCATACCATGCATAAAAAAAGCGAAAGCTATTCTGATTCTGCTCTCATTAAAGAGAGTGTCTCACAATGCGCCCTACAGCAAAACTTTTTTTTGGCTGTCTTTTCACCTGAAAGCAAGAAAAGCAAAATTTTCCAAATTGACAGACGTTTCAGCACAGACTATAGATAACAACCACTTGTCTGCCCTACAAAGGTGACTTTACTGTTATTACACAGCAAGACTGCCTTATCTTAGGACAGCTTAAGGTGACTTAATGTACAGCAAAATTATACTACAATCATGTACACTTCTGTGCCGGTGACAGACCAAGGTAAAAAGCCAGCTGGTCAAGATACAAAGACGTACGATTACTAACTTATCTCTGTCCAAGAGCTGCTGCAAAACTAACAACATCCACATTTCAAATGTTTCAATACACGCTGGTTTCAGCTGATCATGAGGAGCAGCTCTAATGTGCAACACATTGTCCAGTAATCTCAGTACACTCAACTAGTTTGCCTCAGGAAGATCAGGCTGCAAATACCATCTTCTCCCTCTATTAATTTTACCAATAGGTAAAAAGCTAAATACTTATAACTTCTTGGGATTCTGAGGACAATAAAAAACCCTCAGAATATATGAAAAATCAATGACAAAAGAAGAAAATATTTGACAAAGAGGTAGTAAAACCAAATGCAAATGAAGTAAGTTAACATTTAAACTCTTTTACTAAATTGGAGAAAATTGGAAACAACATCAGAAAAAACTGAAATCTCCTCCCTTCTAATAGAGAATGGGCTATATCAGGTAGTAGGATCAGAGATGCAAATAGAATGACATCACTGACTATGCTATGCCCTATCTTCAAGCTTGGAATAATATTTTTGTTTCTTTCTAGATTCTTTATTCATGTTCTAATCCTTTGCTTGGACCTATAAATACATTAGATGCTACTAAAACATGTTTAACTTGTTTAAGTAGCACCTACTGTAAATACACTGTCAGATAAAGATGCTGTAATTAACATTGCTACGTTGTTTTAAATGTATACCAAGTTCAGTGAAACTGCTGCCCTATTCAACATTTGCGTTAAGAGTTATATCTACATCTAAAAACTTGAAATAAAAAGCTTAAGAAATATTGGTGCCAAAAGTCAAAGGAAATCAGCATCTCTGCTTTATGCTTCATGAAGTGTGAATGAACTCGAGGTACCTCAATAATGGCAGAAAGCTAGACAGGAAGGGAGTAGTTTGAAGTTCATTAATCAACTTCAAACCGAAAGACTAACGACTTCTACAGCCATCATCTGAACTGTAACACTTGTGTACCACTGCAAAACGACTATGTTCCATCTACATCCTCCAACAATAGGTCTGCAGGAAAAGGGTTTACATGAAAGACTTCTGAAGGTTCAACTCATTAGTTTTTACAAACTGAATGCTTTCAAAGAAACTCCAGTATTAGTTGTTTTCAAGTGGAATAACATGGTTTTATGCTGATATCTCCATCTGACAGTTTTTAGCATAGTATCACTAGTTGTTATGCAAAATATGTGGATACCTTTTATTTCCAAAGCATATTTTGGGAATAGAGGTGATTAAACTGATGCACCAGCTACTGCAAAAAGGTAGAAGTAATAATACTCCCCAAGCTCCAGGTGTGTCTTTAAAAAATGCTGTAAAATACCCTAGCAACAGCATCCACGAAGATATCACTGACACATATATTTAGGTACAAATTTGTCAAAGTATAATCTGATAGAGGCAGCTGTTCCCCCAGGAATCAGTCTTCACTGCTTAATAGCCAGTTACATTACAATTGTAGTACTGGGTAGTACAGTCTTCCTAAACATCACTAGCAATAAAATTAATTATTGGTAGGTACTTTCTTCCTCACACACACTTTTAACACCAGAAAGATCCATTTTATAGAAGATAGAAGAAAAAGACATACCAGAAGCAACAACAACACTGTAATTGTCTTGAAATCCATTTTCTGCTTTAACTTTTTCTTTCTCTTCATAGTTCTTTTTTTCTTTATCTTCCTTCTGTTCATTAATTAGCTTAGCTGTAATACTGGGTGTATCTATATGGGGATGAGGGGGACAAGGACAAACAAAAAAAGAGAGGAAAGAAAAGCTTTTCAAGATACTAAGTTGATTTTATTAGTTTCTAAGCTGTTAACAAGGCTATTCTCAACTACTTTAGTGTCTCAGAGTTCCAACACCGGCAGCAATAGTCTTGTCAATACCTATGAATTAAGGTATTACAGCAATTCTGTCCCCTTCTTCCCTCAAACCTCTGTTCTCTGATGATTTAAATCTGTAACAGTTTAAAACCATTACTTGACAAGTCAAGTGTTTTCACATTAAAACCCCTACTAAACCACTGTAATCAACCAAAAATGAGATTAAGCAAAAACTCCCTATCCAAACCCAAACCCAATGAACCAAAAAACCCACAGAATATCTTGACAAAACAACAACAGCAAAAAAATCCAACAAAAAAAGAAATTCCAATACTTTTTTTTTTAAGGACAGCTGCAGACTTATTTAAATAGGCTCTTGTATTTGGGTCTGGGCATCTCATGTTACATACTGATCCAATTTCAGAACTGGTAAATACTCTTCCTTTGAAATTGGAAGATGCCTAAAGTAGATTACACAATCAAAACTTGAGCTATTTCCTTAAGCGAACATTAGATTACTGCAGTTCAACCATTTTGGTTCAGTCATTAGTGTAGATCACAACTATCAGTAAATTATTAAATCTAATCTAATTTATTAAATCACTGATGATTGGCGACAATGGACGATTTCACACCCTGTACAGTACAACACTGGCACCAAAGTGGCCAAGCAATTTTCTAATTGCTTCTGAGTAGTAACTTGTTTCCACACAGCCACAACAGCTTTAAAGTATAACCAGACTCAAGACCTAGAAGTACCATCCAGCTACCTTTAATTGTGTGTCACCAGTGGGTGAGGTGCTGAAAGGGATGTGGTTTGGCTTCTTGGAAATATATTGATTTGTGCCCAAAGACATTGGTTATATCTGTGTTAGACAGCAGTGCAGACTTAAAAAAAGATACACAGTGTGAAAATACTGCCGCTTAGGACTCAACATTCACACACATACACTCTCTCTATGTATAGATTTGTGTGTATATATACAAACACATATATGTATATATACACACCCCCCCCCAAAATTTATATATCTATGAGACTGTGTGTTGGCTTTTCAAAAATTTTCATCATTACTATTATTACTACTATTACTATTATTGTTATTATTATTAAACTTCTGAGCTGCTCTAGTTTTGTCCCATGGACTCAATGTCCATTTACTGCAGGGGAATTTAAAGGTCATTAACAAAATTATTAAAGAAGGTTAAGCAACGCTATTTTAACTACTCAGGTGATACCAAGATTTGTTGTTCGGTTTTTCTGACCAAAAGCTGTAACTCAAGACTAAGGTGCATAAAACACAAAACAACTGGTACTCATCCTAGGCAATCCTATCTGCAGTGCACTGCACATTTTCTTCCTCTAGTGAAGGGATGCAAGCAGCAGATTCATCAATGATTTTTAGACCCCTTTCTCCTTTTTTTTTTTTTAAAGCTGGGAAAAAAAGTACAGAATGAACATGGTTCGTGTGATTTATTTATACAGAAAGTATGAAATTATTAATTTGAGACATTAACAGTAGTTAAGAAAAAAGAAGTTAACCCAAGGGACAGATTCTGACACAGGATCTCCATGACTTCCTGTTGCTGTAGTGGTGATAGCCTTTTCTTTCTTTTCTTCCCCAGTCCATCCCTTCTCTCTCTCTCTCACCACAAACACACAGTTTGCTCTTCTTATATTCAAACCTTCTTTACTCTGTCCTAACCATGGACTTCATGGAATGCCATACGAGCCACAAAGCCAAGGCATATCAATGCCGTAGCAAACCCCAAAGTTATGGTGCCCTACAAAGTCAGCACTTGACCATTTTCAATTACAGACATTACAGTTTACCACATCATCACATTCTCCTCTCCAGTCCCTATCAGCACTGGCTATCAAGCTGACCACAATACACCACTAAGGCAGCTACTCAGTACAGTTTATGTCACTGCTCAACAACTGATCCCTACCTCGTATGAAGCGACCATCCCACCCATTACAGTAATGAGATCCTTGTGCAGTCTGTGGTCAGAAAGACCTTAGTCACATTTCACATATGACTCTCTGGACAGTAAATAAATATAGAATTCTATCAGAAATAGTAAACTATTCCTTGATAAATAAGATACAAGCATTTCACTAGGAATGGATGTTTTTCTATTAAAATCCTAAACCACATCTTGTCCTATCTAGTATTCTGCCAAATACCATTTCAGTACTCCTATCAGCTTGTTAGGTAACATTTATTGCCCCAACAAACTTGTTAGCAATTTCCATGTAAAAATTTTCCATATATATAAAAAAGCAACAGTTCCTTTTAACTCCATAAAGACCTGTCTCATAAATTAAAAGCTGATCTACACTGAGTTCCAAAAAAGTACACATTCAAGTAAATCTACATATAGGAACATACATACCTAATCAGATGAATGTGCAACTAAGTGCACACCCTTCAGTGCACATCTCCCATATGGCAAAAATGTAATTGCTCTAATGACCTTTGACTTTTCTTTGATATTACTGAGAACCACATCTTAAGAATAAAGAGGAAGTCCTGGATTTGTTTATTTTATTTTTAACTAGACATGTATAAAACTGGTTTTTCATTTAACACGTCCAAACAATTTTTGCTCTATTTATTACTAGAGGAGAATCAACTTGCATCTTGCCTGGTTTTACCTAGAGAGCTCTGGCATGGGCCTGACATCCTCAGTATGAATTCTACTATTTAACTAAATTTTAAAAAATTATTAACCCTTATCTTTAACATACAGTTCTGTTTCCTAAAGTATTAAACAAACACCAAAAGTAAAGGTGGGATTCATGTTAAGATTAAGATGTCTACCATTCAGGTGTCAAAATCCATATTATGGTCTGTGAAGGCCTGATCAACAGAGTTCCCTACAGGGAGGTTCAAGTCTCAGTGTATATTCAAGCAGTATAACTGAAAATACTGAAATTTTAAAAAACGAACAAATAAATTAATGCCTTAACATCATCCTCTCACTGCGCATAATTTAAAAATTAAACTCTAAAAGTAAATTATGCTTTTCAATTTCCATTTAGTAAGGAAAAGCAAATGTTTATATAGCAGACAAATGTATATCCACAGAAATTAGATGGAGCCTTCATCAAGGTCCTTTTCATAGGACATACATCTCCACCCTGATATATATCACTAAGTTCCAGGACATTTAACTGACAAAATCTGGGGAAATTTAATGAATGGATGAAAGACAGTGTGTTTCAAAGACTGATATTTGCAGTATCATTTGTATGGTCAAACGAACTATATACAATTTATTCTTTCTAATCTGAATTAAAAAAAAAAAAAGAAAAACAAAACTATTGCAAACTTGCCTGACACACGATCAAGAACCTCTGCCAGAGTTGTTGAGACAGGCAAGTGAAGAGTACGAAATTTGTGTCCAGCTCCATACATGGGATGTTGAATTACATGACTAGTAGCATTAATTCTACCTTTGTACAGCTGAAAGGAAAAAAGAGTCAACATTTAGTATGACTTCAACACTGAGAAATAACTTAAACCATTAAGTTCTTGTAAAGCCACGTCAGCTAGATAAAGCTAAATTCTTAAGAGTGCTAAAAAAGATAACTGACGTATCCTTCAACTTTGGAGGCTGATGCATAAAAATGCATCAAATTAGGACAAGTTTAGTTTTTTAACTCAAAATAATTTATTTTGAAAACCTACAATATTTTTAGGACCAGAAACAGTATGATATCATCTTTGCTTTAAACAACCCAATTATTTTACATAGCTGTAATATGAGAGAAATATTGAGTGCCTGAGACTTGCAATTATTTAGGAAATGAAAACTTAACTCTGAAACTAAATATAGAAAAACAACAATATACTTTGAGTAGAGAAAGAAGATGTTTCTCTGTTGCTCTGACTTAATGAGGAAGTTTATTCTAGACTTAAGATCTAGTTTTTGTTATTATGACAGATAACTAAGTCACAATTAGGTAAAACATTTCAAATATTTTACCGTAATGCATTTTAGACAGCCCTGAAGGCCTGTTTATTAATATGCACTTACAGGACCAATTTATTGTTGTGCAATGCAATAAAAAACCCTGATATTTGCTGACAATCAGAACTGAGCTTCTGAAACACAGTTTTGGTAAGAACTTTTAAGATAAAAATGGGGAACCAATCTTTGAAAGGTTATGTTGTTGGATATTCTAGAAGAATATGCTGTATATCCACATTATTTTTAAGGTTTCTCTATGCATGTTATAGGAGGAATCATCTCAGTAAGAACACATTTCCCAGTGTTTTTAATAGAAGAAAAACTGAATTATGAAAACTTCAAGACATTTTTTCTGCTTTTGCATATGTAGTAACAGCTTTCTGTAAAAATTTGTTGTATGTAAAACAATTAACAGAAAATTGACATTACTTTCACATTATCAATGGACTTGTTAACAATTACTCAGCCAAGTTACAATAAGATACTTAAATGTTTGTGCTAAAACTGTATTTATGCCTCCTTTTCCATTTTATACTATCTGATCCAGTTTCCCTCTCATGTATCTCCTGTAGTACTTTACTTGTGAGATGCAGAAACTAAAGCAGAAAATACTTTTTTCTGGATGGGAGTATCAGATCTTTTAAAAAAACTTGTGGTTTTACCCTATTTTTTTAGTCACAGCATTCAAAGGAGAGCACTTCAGACATCAGCTGTAATTCTGTTCCAGTGAAGCATGTGGAACCATAAAGCATACATCTGCTTTATAAATTAATTCACATATTTGTCACTCATTTTATTCATGGCATTTTGGCTAATTGCCAAAGGATGTCTGCCAATTGACTACGACCAAGCCCTAATGAAACTGCTAAGGACTACTGGACAGATATTGTATCTATATTTGCTGCTAGTGTGTAAGGATACTATTAAAAAGCCTTCTGTAAGATAAATTGCAGTAGTCAGATCCTTCAGAAGCAGTGCATTTCCAACAAATATTTTCTTCTAAAATGCTGAGTTACAATTCAACAGCACTCTCCTTCCCAAAATTCCCTAAAATGTACAGCAGAAAAAACTCCTGTCTGACATTTCAAACTTGAATATGCTCAGACTTAAGATTTAAAGGCTAAATTTATTCCACGTTTACCATATGCTATCAAAAATTCTTACTGGACAAGGTGATTGAAGAAACAAAGTCACTTTCTCATCCTCTAGCATCAGCTGCAAAAAAAGCCTCCTAATAAATCCTGAAATATTTCCAGAGGTTGGGAGGTTCCCACGCTGAGGAGAGGACTGGAACAATTCACAGAGAACCTGAGAATGCAAAATGATATCAGATTTAAAATATTTCTATATTTAGGTCTCTAAAATATAGCTCTACATAGCCATGGTAGACTGTGCCTGAGATCCACTTCCAGTTATCACACCAACCAGCTCAGAAATGAGCACCACTGAAGAAAATACCTGCAGCAAATAAGGCTCTTAATAGAAAAGTTTAAAACACTGACTACAGCAAAGTAATTGTAAACATGCAGATTTCTCAAAAAGATAAAAAACTGAAAATAAAGTAGTTACAAAACTAGCTTTTGAATCCCTAAAGCAAACATTTCCCACGGCATGATGCAGTATTACTCCCAGCCATTTACAGAGAACTGACTCAATTTTTTACTGAAGTCTACTTCTTCCTAGGGCATCATCATTCTTAATGCTGAAAACCCCTTTTTTCATTATACTTGCATTCAGCCAGGTCTACAAGGTTAATGAATGTGATGAAGATAGCTGAATCTTCTCTAGAACGCCAAATACAAAGCCATATTCTGCAATACCCTGTATTTCCTTGGACACAGGTTGCACAAGCAAACTTCCCAGGAAATCTCCTTTGGTTACTAATATAAAATACGTGTACAAAGCTTGATGTTCAAATTCCTTTCACACAAGTTTAGCCCTATCCAATTAAACAGTCTTTTGGAATTTGGTCTAAAGTTTATTCCTCTAAACAAGAGGAATACAAATCTATACACAGGAATGGACAGTCATGCCAAAACATTTTTATATGATTCAGACTCAGACCAACAAGCTAACAATTTTATACTAAAATTTTTCTAGTCAATGACAGCTTACAAAATCCCAAGTTATTATAAAGAAAGCTAAAAAACATAGAAAGTTTTCGAAGTTCGCTGTAGCTATTAATAAATTAAAACATTATTATTTTTGTCTCTCACCTGTGCCATAAGTCTCTGGTTATTAGGATGGCAAGAGATGCACTGTAGGAAGAAAGCAACTGTTGCATTTTCAATTGCTGTGCGCTGCTGAGTGGTCAATCCTGTGGTTACAGTCGAAGAAAGCAAGCTGGATCTTGCACTGGTCTGTTGTGCCGTCATATTGTGTCCTCCAGAGGTAGCACCAGAATGGCACAACAGGAATAAAAGTGCTGTCCACAATGGATTGACTTCAGAGCCACCCAACCAATCCTTCATCATGTGGCTGTTGCCAACTTCTGTCAGAAACCTGAGAACAGGAGCAACCAGGTCTGCCGTGATGGGCATTTTATTAAAGTGCTGTGGAACATGGTGCCTCCTGAGCCTGTCCTGGGAGAGATCCATTGATTGTGCAGTGCAGTCAGAGCTTGAAGTATGGTTAAAGCAAAAACTAGCAAGACTTCTTACAAGCAGTGAAGGCAAACCTGAGTCCAGTAACTGCTTGATAGCTTCAGGAGACTGAGATGAGGCAGCAAGAGTAGCCAGGTGAGACTCTGTTAGTGCAAGAGGGGCTTGTGCATTTTTAGAGTCATCTGTCAAAGATGAACTAAGGTCCTGCTTTTTGCTGTCATCGGTCATAGACAGTCTGTGCTGACACTGCATTGGAGGAGGAGTGATACCCATCCATCCCATCAGTAAGGAAAAATAATTTGGGTGGATGTGGCACATGGAACAAAGCAAACTATCAACAGCTTTCTTCAAAACCATGTTGCAGGGAAGAGACATGGACCAGTTAAACAGTGACCTGTAGAAAACAGAAAATCACATCAACACATAGTTTGCCACTCATTTTCCCCTTTTTTATCATTGGTTCATACAACTTTTTTGCACTTCTATGATTTACTATTGTAGAAGCTGCTGTAAAACACTCCATGTTGAACTTGAAAGCTTCTTTTGGATCACAGTATCAGCAGGACATTGATTACCCAAAAGACATTTCTCAACTGTATGCTTAAAATTTTTACCACACTATATTTTAAATAGATAAACCAACTTTTCTGGCATGCTGTACACAAAAACCAGATTTCAGTCTTTTGACAGCTGTTATACATCTCATCAATTTTTAACCAACTGCAACCTCTTTGTGCTGTCAATTCTCCAAGCTGCAGCTACTAGGGTCACACATGTGTGTACATAGGCTCATTCTCATGAAGGTCTCCATTCTTTGTAAGAACTGAAAGTATTTTAACCTGTTTCAAAATTTTTTAAAATTTCCCGTATTAAGTGTCTTCCTAAAGGTGCTGCAAAAAAATGAAAGCGGCAACAATCTTTTTGGTTGAACAACACTACCCTTGCTATCCTTACTTGACCTAAACATAGGACACAAGTTAACAGAATTATTTCGCAGCGATTCTAAAATCCCAACTACCTTTGACCTCACATCCAAGTAATATCTGCCTGAATCCTAATCCAAGGCATATGAGTGCAGAAGCTAATTTAGCTTCTGTTATTCAGCTTAAATTTCAGAAGGGGTACTTGTAAAGTAAAATCATCATTTCTTCACACAGACTTGTTCAGAGTATGTGAAGTACTTAAAAGAAAAAAGCCATAGTTTTCAAACTGCATTCACAGTACCCTGACATCACAGGTGTTACATTATCCTAACATTTACATACAGAGGGGAACACGCACTTTATGCCATTCATCAATGCTTGTTTTTGTAATTAAATTTGGATATATTATCATATATTGCATTTCCATTTGAAGACAAGGATTGCTTTTCCCTCTTCTGGATGGAAATGTTATTCTATGTTTAGTCTAAGGGCATTCTAGGAACTCAAGGAAGTCTCTGGGTCTAACAAAAAGTTGGATTTATCACCAGTCAAGAGAATGGTTGATAAAACTCCTCCCTAACAGAAAATTCATCTCAATGACTAAATGATCCATAACTCTGGAAAGATAGTCACAGTTTCCAAAAGTCCACATATAATAAAGCTACACTCAACTCTTCTCCAACTATATAATTAACACAATCCAAATGCCAAAATCTTCTGGATGAGTTCATGCTCTATGTAAAATAAGTTTTTTTTCAAATCACATATTTAAAAATAACTAAGGGATTAGCATCCACTGGCCAAAGCAAGAATACTGAAATGGAAAATGGGGATGATGGGAAAATGTTTCCAGGAAAAAAGTGATTTATCACATGAAGGAGAAACTTGGAGTTATAGCTAGAATCCATTACAATATCTCAAAAGTTACAGTATCAAAGAGGATGAAGAATACACATGAAAAGTTACTTTTATTAGAAAAATTATTTACCCATATAACTCTGACAAAAATGCTTTTATATTTATTAAAGAATATATTTTATAATTTGCTCCAGATGGTGGCTCATATGAGCTATATTTTTATATCTGGCAGGAGGTAGGGGAACAAGGCTATATTATAACATGCACAGTCAAACTAGGTACAAAAGTTTTATTAGTATTCTGTCATTTTTCCCTGCGATGAAAACAACACACTATCCTCCAAAAGACAGGAACTCAGTTGTGAACACTTTTATATAAATCTAATTGGGCTGTCCATTTTTGGAAGTCCATTTTTACTAGATATTTTCCTTTTCAAATGTTAAAATGTATTCTGAAAACGCATTTTTTGTTAAAATGCATTGCTAAAAGGACTAATTGACCTGCAATTTAAAAATCCTTAAACTGATTCCCAAAATGAACAAGCTCATTTTGAACTAAAAATTATCTATATCACAGTATCACTGAAGTGTCTTTGGAAATTGTCTTGCTTGTAGCCATGTATCTAAAAACCATGACACTGCACACATGTGAGAGGTCCACATGCTTGTACCTGTAACCGTAATTTATACACTTGCTGGTGTTTGAATGTTTAACTATGCCTAAAGGAGACTGGTCATGAAGGTTTCCGAAGAGCAACAACAAAACCATGTGCAAAGATCCCTTCATTAACTGCAATTGTATTCAACAGTACAAATCAAAGACGCTTGACTAATGCTAGATACAGTAATTTAACAGCCATTTTTCTATAAAACATGTGAAACAAAGTTATGTGGCTTCTCTTTTTTCTTGTTTTGTTTAAACAAAAGAGATGGTTAAGCAACATAAATTGCAAATATTAGATCATATATTTTCATTTTGGGAGTCGCTAAGAGTATACATTTGGTGTTTAGGGTGAACTTCTCTTCAGAATGCACTAAAATGAAGCAAATTCATTGTTTAAGATTCACTGCAGATTTTGTGCCTTCATTTCTTTCAGATCAGACTGTCCAGAACAGAAGTGAAAACTCCAAGAAAACATCTCTCCCTTCCTACCTCCCAGCTATCAGTTATAGATATTGGATACCATAACGAGTAAGCTAATGCTTCTATAACAGTATGCTAATGAATATCACTTAGAGGTACTGTGAAAATTACTGCAAACAATTTCAACAGGAACAGTCCATTGAAAGACCTCATGAACAAAACCATGAACCATATATGCAAGTACATACATATATGCAAGTATATACATGGATTTGCTGTTTCAAATCAGATTTTTGGGTATTTAAACACAATTACACCTGGAATATGTGAAGTGCAGCTTTGCGTTTGGAACTACAGAACTACCTGTTTGGATATCTTTGGGTATCCACTCTATCAGTTAGCTTCAGGCACGTCACTTTCCACTACTATTTCACAACAAGTCCCCTTCAAGTTGTATTATTTCAGTGAACAGAACAATTTAATTTAAAAAAATAATGCGGTGCAAAATTTGGCTTTACTTACTCAAAGAGCTCCCTGTCCAGCAATGCTGGCAAATCATATTCAACGAGCAATTCATAACTATGCCACAGAATTGCTGCTACGCAATGCAAGTGGGAAGGAGATGGCATTAAAAGCCCATACTCTCTGGTTGAGCTATTGGGACAAATGTAGCTGACCCGGCCACTTTTTTTCATAGCTGCAACTCTTGCAGAATCACTGACCCATTTCAGCAATGCTTGAATTCTGTAAGACAAGAGGATGTTGCACATTATAAAGGATCAAAGAAACACTCAGAATCAAATTAGCTTGCTGGTTTTTTGTAATCCAATTTACAAATTTGTCTCTTTCTTTGAAGAGAGCGAGCTCAAGCTGTGTTTTCTCAAGACTCAGATCAGGGCAAAAATTAATTTAAAAAATTTATCTTAGATGGCCAAATGTGAACTTTCTACAGAAAAAGAAGAAGAAAATATAGCAGATATCTGAGTTCTGACTATTTGAGAGAAAAGTCAGTTGAAAACCTAAGTTTTATCACATTAATAAGAGCAGAAAAAGAGGGACAGAATTCCCTGGAAAGGATGCAAAGAGCTAGGACAGAAAGCCGGAGAGCTTTTTCAGATTTCTGCACTTTCATGCTATCTTATAACAATCAGATTTCAAAAATGTTTGGTTTTGTGAACTAATATCAAGCCACTGTTTAGCAGGTTATTTTTTGTGTATGCTTCCATGTGACAACCCAAATAACATTACCTATCTTTTGTTCCAGGGTCTTGAGTTGTTCCAAGCTGATAAAGAATGTCTATTGTGGAGTCAGAAGAGAGACCATTTAATCTTCCAAACAGTAAAGGGCTATTCAGATCTTGCCGCATTCAAAAAAAAAAAGGGGAGGGGAAATAATAGAAGTACTTACATACGTATTTTTAAGTGCACTAATGACATTATTACAGAATTGCAGTATTAACACTGAATTAAGTTTTGCCATTAACATAAGGATGAAATTCTTATACACACCACCGTCTCAAAACTGTGCATTTTGTATGTCCAATGTTCAACCTTACTATGAAAGGAAAAGCCATTATAACCTTCATCAGATACAGGACTTAGAGGTTTACACAGCAGGGTTTTCTTCAACATATTCCAAAAAGACATGACGAATTCCAATAGAGCTGTCAAACCTCTTGCTTCACAGAAGCAAACGCTTATTTCAAAATGAAAGCTTATTTAACTCCAATTTCCATCAATGGAATTACAGCTGATGATTTCTACAGATTATTTCCTATTCAGCTTCTCCTCACTGAGTGCATCCTCTGCTCTGACAGAAAGTATTCTCCTATCTAACAACATTCCAGCAAAATAGAGCAGTCTACACTGAAACACTAACTTATGGCAAAAGAAGTCATGGAAGCCATTTTAAAAAGAGTGTTTTCTCTTAGCAGCCTCAACACAGGAAAAAAAAGAATTTTGTTTTCTTTTGTTCAAAAGTGACAAAACAGCAATGTGGTATGAAACCATAAATACAAAACCCCCAGTGCACTAACAGAACAGCTTCTGCAAAATTTCACTTCAGGATATAGAATGTAGTTGTATCTTCATTATGTACCTCCATGTGTAAGTATTTTCAATGCTTAGAGCTATTCAGAATTCATACTGTCCGACAGACTACTGCTGCCCAAATTCTGCTGCATTAGTTTTCTTTAGAAGTACTTGTGGCAGTACTCTTTATTTGAAAACATATGGACATGGTATCTAAAGAGGCATTTAGGATACACTGTGCATCCTACTCTGTCTTCAAAACAATCAAATAATTATGAAAAAACCAAACAACCCTGGTTGCACTGCTTTACTGTGGTAGGACTACCCACATACAAAGACTGTGATACTTAGAAGCCCAACAAAGCACAGTGGAAAGTTCTGGCAACCCAGTTCAGAATCAGAAAGCAACATGCAAATATACTGTATTTGTACTTTTACACAAGCAATGTTTTTAAGCAATAACTGAAAAGAAAAACACTGCACTCACCTGCAGGATCACTCCCTGATGCCGAGCAGTTTCTTAGAAGAATGTCAATCAATTTTAGGCCAATTCTGGTGGACTGAAGCCCAATTTTCACAAGCACAGCCTCGATGTTTGGAGAATGCATCCCACAATAAGGGGACATTAGTAAAGCAGCACATGTCTGCAACAGATTAGCAGTGGGTGCTGCAGCACTAGCCATCATTCCTTCCAAATCACTTATGTGAGTGAGGCAGTGGTGCAATAATCTTAACCATCCAATACTGAAAAGGAAAACAGAAAAATGAGCTAATGTATTATTTTCTTATTATATCACTTCTTATCTGTAGCACAACTACCTATATTAGATTATAGGACAAATACTGCAGAAAACTTCAGTGACGTGATCAAACATCATCTGAGCAAAGCAAACGATGCCATTTCAGACCACAATGTAATATACATTAGTAATGCTGGTTGCAATCACTGGATTAAGACTGTAAGAAAAGCAGGGTCTGTGGGCAGAAAAGAGTTAAGAGCCTGCAATTTTTATTACTAATACTTCTCAAGATTTCTTGATTCACATACATATTTCTTCCAATAGGGCCAACCTGTTGAGAGAAGGATGAAAGGGAAGGTGTTTATATAGGGCGATGGGTGTGGGATGGTTTCAGGTTTGGGTTTTATTGGCTGTTGGTTTTTTTTCTTTGTTGGGTTTTGTTTGCTTGTGTGTTGTGTTTTTCACATGAAAAGGAGTGAAGGTGCAACAGCAGTTGGCATTAAAATTATACACCTGCACACCTTCCCTGACATTACAAACTTTTAGGATCATACACATTTACAATAAACTACAGTGAACCTTGGGGAACTTGATTTAAAATGCATACAGAAAAACCACAAAAATTAAAAACATGTTAGCTACTACATTTCCCTCATGTCTCTCATTCTTTGACAAAATCATTCAGAAGTCCTTTTAATAACAAATCCTGAGAAGTAAACCTATTGTAACTGAATCAATTTGGAAACACACTAATTAGACTTTATTTATGAAATACACCACGATACTATTTAAACTAGAGTTATGAACAGGATGGCAATCTAAGCTCTATGTGAAATAAATGGCATCTTTCACTGACAAGTTCTAAACTAGCAGGCTGCTTTCACAACCAACGTTTACCACAGTTTAAAAAAATGCAAACTTGCATATAGATCTTAAATTAAGCTTAACATTTTATTTTAGGAATCGTTTTCCCCTAAATCAATTGGATTCACCAACTACAAGAGAGCAAGTTCTCGGTTACGTCTAAAACAAAATTTAGGCAAGTTTATTGACCATACATATCACATTACTATCACTGTTTTATTGAGATACTTAAAACATTAAGCTGAAAGCTACAACAAAACATTTCAAGAAATGAGGAACATACACTCACCTTCTTTCTTTAGTTACTGATTATTCTTGTGTGACTTTATTATAACCTTTACTGAAGTAAAAATACAGTATAATTTGGCTATAATAATTTTCATCACTGCTATTCAAAAGCAAAGACCAATTTCAGTTTTAGATCTTTTTTCATATATATATATACACTGAGAGTATTCATGTTCTCTAAGTTTACTTATGGTCTCAAAATTTTTCCCTGCAAAAGAAAGGGAATTTTTCCCATGCTCTCTTCAAATTTATAAACATTAAGGTTCAAAGATGAAATATTTAAAATGACTGAGTTTTTACAATTTAGTAAGCTAAATTTAAGAAGAAGGAAATCTCAAAAATCCATCCAGTAAATTAAATTCAAAGTTGGAAAACTTTGACGCTTTAAAAAAACTCCTTATGTGTTTATTTTTATTTTTAAAATGAGTAAGAAACTCAACATGCCACCTAACCAAATATAAGCTTCGGAAAAGAAATCTTGCTGATATGCCAGAATCATAAAAACATTCAGCTCCTACTTCTGAAATGTTTCCAAACAGCAATATTAGATATGACTTTCACAAAACATTCCACTGTTCTATTTCTACTCCTGCTCCAATACTTACGTAACTCCGTTGACTTCTGTAAGGATAAGAAGTATTTTGGCACTTCATTTTTTTTGACCACTGCCTACCCATTAAAACACAAAATGCAGCTTTAAATGCTTTCCTACGCTTTGTATTCTCTCACCACTGCAGAGATGAAACATTCCCTTTACTTTTGCAGACTAAGCATGCAACTAAAGAAGTGAGAATTGCTGCTTATATTTCCCTTCATACTGGAAAAAAAAAAAGGAAGAGTTTGCTACTGAAAAATCTGACTCAGAGAAGAAAACACCATAAAAAACCGAAACGCTAAACCCAGGAACTGGCACAAACTGTCCTCTGACACTGGAGCCTTACCTCGTTTTGGAGACCTGGTCCTCAGAGGGAAGGAAGGGATTATTGACGGTGGCAGAGGAGGTGTTTCCAAAGGCTGTGAGGCCTAACAGCTTGATCTGAGAGAGGCCCAGGGTACTGGCATCCCGAGGACGATGGAGACGAAGGCAGACGGCTGAGGCAACTTCAGCTTTTACCAGCTGGATTTTTATATAGGTGAGACCACTCGTGATAACAGGAGTTGACAAAGGTAACATATTGACACCATCTGCGCTTATTTCAACAGATACTGACGAAGGGCAAGCTACAGAGTAAGATAAGAAGGTTTAACACTATTTTAAAATCTGTACCAGTTTGTCTTCAACAGCGATACACGGTCAACTCATAAAATTCAGAGAACAAAATGACTGAAATGATCTCAGGCAGACACTACTACAGAATTGCAGCTGGAGGACTTGACCTGGGTGATGGTTCATGTTAAAATGCACAGGCAAATTTGGTACATGATATATACAGCTTATTTCAAAGACTTCAGATGAAGAAAAGTCCTGTCACGGAAAACACTGTTTCCCTATCCTTGCTTTTCCAACTACCATACAAAAGCATTTTGCCTGAAGACACTTGACCAATATCACTTTCTCAGTGGGGAAAGTTTTGAGGAGTACAACAAAGTTTTTTGACATATTTAACATGAATGCCACATGACATCTACTATGCTAGAAAACAAGCAGAAGCAGGGCCTTCTGTTCTCAAGGAAAGCAGAACTTTAAAGCTTTCCAAACTTATTTTACAGGCATTACTCAAACAACCTCCTAGCTTTAGTTCTTCTGATCATACTCTTCGTATTGTTTCCAAATCCCAACCTTCAAATTCTTGAACTGGCATCAACATCAGCGAATCGACTTACTCGCCAGAGAGGCCAGGTGAGGCTGGATGTGGATCTCCTTGAGCAGCACAGCTGCGGGAAGGTGAATCGTGAGGTCACACCAAGCTTCCTCGGGTAAAAATATGTATGACCATGCAGCAGACCGAGCCCGTCTGTGGGGAGGAGTAGCCTGCAACAGCACTTCAGCAGGCTGGGCAGTGGGACTGCTTGAGGTGATTGAACCTTCAAAAAAAGCACCATTAACATTGATTATTAATGTTTATTAATAAACCTCAGATTAATTTACAACTTGAACTGTGGAAAACACTTTCTTCTGTTTCATCCCTTTTGCTTTATCAATAATATCCCATGCGTAATGCCCACTGCTGAGTTACTTTTCTTCTACTCTGAGACTGTTTTAAATAGGCAGTTTACATATCCACATGCATATGTACATCCCTAAAATTTGCTAGGGGACCCGTGCTACCAAAATTCTAAACTTACTCTCAAGAGTACATGACAAAAACAAACCAAACAGAAAGGTGCAGGTTGAACAGCATGCTGACAACTTGAACTCAGTTAATTCACAGTTAACAGACTTTAAAGGTTTAAATACTAAAATAACATAAATTACATTATAACCAACTTCTGCAACCCTTTTTCTTTAAAAAGGTTTCACATGAAAACCCTTTTCTATAAAAGGCACTGGAATAAAAAAAAAAAACCTGACCATAGCTGCTGCTGTCTTTTTCTACACCTATCATAAGTTAAGAATGAAGAAGGAAGATCTAGGCTGTCTTCTTTAGCAAGTTATCAGGCGCAATAAGACCAGATTTGAGCTGTTCCAAACTACAGGTACTTGGGGTGTCTTACTCTAAAGTAGCCATAGCCTAACCCCATGACTGAATGCCTAGCAGCAGCTGGACATTAATTCCTGGACACATTTTGATAAACTTTCATCCCATAATGAATTAAGGTCATCTCAGAGAATAACCAGATGATGAGAATCAGAATGTATTACAGAGACTAGTAAATGATGGGAATCAGAATGTACTAAGTGAGGGCAACCAGAAGGTTAATTTCAAAAGCACACTCCTGACTGAAAGTTAAATATTAAGAGAGATGCACTCATGGCAGAACATCCAGAATTGCAGCACTTTGTAAGCTGGGATATAATGTAAGCAAGACCCTACCACCATATATGGTTAGCATTTTTACTATTTAAAGTAATGAAGAACCCCAACATTTGCAGGATTCCTAAATTAACCTTTTAGAAATTTGTGAAGAGCAAAGTAGATTTCCAGTGGCCCTTATTCTGCCCCTACTTTACCAAATAAACTTTTTGTTGTCTTTTGTAATGTCATTATTTCTGACACTCTTAAATTTGAATCATAGGACTGAATGGATTCAACAGTCATTCAACAATCTCTCCAGAAATTTTAAAATTAATCCCTTCTTTCTCTCCTCCTGTCAATGAAACTAACTATATGAATACATTCAAGGGCTACACCAGGCTAGTGGGCAGCAATAGAAAACAAAGACACTAGTACTGAAAAGGAAAGCCTTTGTAAGATATTACAGTACTACTACCTCTTAAAACACACATATTTAGTTAACTGGCAGCCATTGTATTGATATCAAAACAGCATTGCAATTCTAACAAATGCTCACGCAGGCAACATCAGAGCAGTCAGAAGTAGATATGAGAGCACCATCAGCAACATCAGCCTTGTGCTCCAGCTTCTTCTGCTCTGCTTCACAGAGCTCAGGCTCATTCTCTATCATCCCACCATGCTATGCTTCTGTATTAGCTCCATCAAAACTGATGTGCCTTAAGAGAAGTTAGTGAGTTTTAGTGTGTCTAAGGCAGATGGTGGGCTGGAACCAGGCATCCCCTGACCTGGGGGAGGAGAAAGGGGCTCACCTTGATGCATGACTTCACCAGACATATATCACTCCCTCTCCTCTCCCCTGTCCACATGAAGTCTTATTACCTGTGGTGGAGGGGACTAACCACATCCTTCAACACTACCTTGAAACACCAGCAACTCCTCTCATTAGAAAATTTGGCTGTATTGGAACATTTGACACTATTGTAATACTTTTTGTTTAGAACTTGACACACATTCAAATGACCAGCAGACATTAATCTAAGAGAAAGAAGCACTACTCACCCAAAGGTGCAAAATTGTGAATTCCTTCTGCATTATCAGGCTCAGAAGCGAGCACTCTGGCTTTCAAACTGCTATCTGTTGCTTTGGTGGGACCAGAATCCAGGAATTTCATAATAGTTGAAACCATGCTTCTTGCTGTGTTAACAATAGCTCTTGTGCTTGTTACCATGTTGTTACAGATAAGTTGAACACCACCTGTAATGTGGGCAGAGAGAAAAAAATACTGCTCAGAAGCATGCAATAGATTCTACACAAGCAAGGCCTATTTAGCAAATTGGCCCCTGTAGACACATATATGTATTCTTTAAGTGCCAAAAAAATCTAAACCAAACCTTTTATTTGATGTGGCTAAAGAAAAGACATTCTCACCCATATCATGGAAAGCCTTCAGTGCCTCACTTGTATCCAACACTCGTAAAATGAACCAGAGCAGTGGCTCAGATAACTGACATGTGGCAAGAGAACCCTAGAAGAAAATCAATTAAGAAATACATGGTTTCATACAAAATTAGTACAGTAGAAATTCAAATAACTGGTGTCAGCCTCCCCTTTTAGTAGGCAAAACTACCAGGGAAGAAATTCCACCACATCTCTGCCACCATATACAATACCACATTCCACATGGTTCAGTTCCTTACACAGGAAAAGTCTTTGGGGTATGGAAAAGCTCAAACTCACGGGGTGAGCAGCTTAAGGTAAATAAAAGTATTGAGCATTAAAATAGCCACCATAAATGTACTTCTCACTTGCACATAAAAAAATATCTGATCCATGTTCAAGCCTTTAGCCAGGAACATTTACAGTAACGTCAAAACGTCCTTAGAGAAAAGTCTCTCTCTCCCTCTACCATGGGCAACAGAGAGAGGCTTCCTAACTTCAGCACCCAAATGAAGCGAGGTTGTAAAAATGTTAACATTTCTTTTACACAGCACTAGTTTAGCTTTCTGACGATATTACTGATTACAGAATCAACTACCTTGAAACACAGCAAGCCCAAGGGAACTTACCTGCCTTCCCATGTACCCACAGGCCATGTAGGTAAGAATAGGCTGAAGCATCACTTGAACTGTTGTTGCTTTCTTACTAAGTGTTGTCAGGATCGTGAACAACCCATCTCCAACTGATATTGCATCTAAGCCACCATGAAAGTTCTCATGTTTAGTGAGATGTAAGCCACTTGCACCTTAATGAAAACAGACAGTTCAAAGGTCACAAACTGAGACCTAACAAACCATTAACAGCACATAAGAGAACTCAAGAATATTCAAATGTTCACATGGATTTTACAAAGTAAAAATGGACAAGTTTTCAAGATCATATGAATTACAATTAGTATTCCCAGATATGAATAAATAGGAAGACTTGACCCAGGAATTCAGGAAATTTAATCAAATTACACCGTATAAATGAGTGTAATTAGCAAAGGAAATAGGGTAACTACAAGGACTGGAATCACTCCTAGCTAGAAGCAACTGACATTTAAGATTTTTTTCAGATAATAATAGAAGTGCCCTTGTGTGGCCAAAAAATCCCCCAAAACATTTAACACACATATTTCTGTCAGAAATACCTCTCCTGGAATTCTGCTTCTCAGTGTTAAAACTCAGGATTTATTCATGACAATTTCCTGAATATCAATTATCAGCAATATTGATTACACATTGCTGAGATTACAGACAGAAAGCAAAATAATAGTCTTCCCATGGAAGAGATTACTTCCATAAATACAACTGTCTTACAAATCACATGACTTCAATCTGGAAGAGCTGTTAAAAGTGGACTTAGATTTAAATCTAAGACAACCATAGAGTGATCCTGTCCCATTTGGAGAAACAGAAGTTGTGCTAACAAATAATAATAAAACCCAATGTGCTCAAGTGATCTAGAATTGCCAGGTGTAGTACTTTAGCCACTTTTAAACTGTCAAGAAAGCAAATGCTGATAAGCAATGGATGCAGAGAAACAAAGCAGTCCTAAGACCCAGCCTCTGTCCGGCCTAGAAAAGTTAAACGGAATGAATGATAGAGCTGAAGTCAAGTAAGTTGGATGTGTTGTGAGGGAGGACCCTCAGGTGAGGACAAGCTAGGATAGGAGGTGAATACTGTTATTCCTATGATTTTCATAGTTTGTCACTTACAAAGCATAAAACCCTAATGAAACAGACACACAATGGTCATAAAAGCAAAAACAGAAAGAAAAATGTTGTAAATTCATGTGGTAAGTGAATTACTCGGGGCCATCCTGGATCCTGACCAGCTGGCTTGCCAGACACAGTAAATTAACACTATTAGCATAAATTTTGACAGCAGAGCCACTACCTGTCAGTGACATTTGCAGCCATCTTGTTTACCTATCCTGGTAGCACCTTTCCATGCTGCATTAGTTATTACATGTTTACTACTATAGGCTGATAACTGATTTTTGGATCCTGTGTAACCTTGGCTGCAGTCTTGCAAAATATATTTTAGATAGAAACTGTCAGGAGAGAGCTTAATATAGTTTTTCTTGAAGGAACTAAACCCACAAATAGCTGTGTTACATCTTCTCAAAATACACAGACAGATTAGTTTCAATAACCTATATTAAAAACCCTTTGGAAGAACAATCCATTGAAGGCATAAGCTGGCCCAGAACTCTAATTTCAATGAAAAACATTTCGAAAAAACTCTCTTTCCAAACTGCCCCTTAAAAAATGCAAAACAACTGCTGGACAAAACTGGAGTGGTTTAGAAAGACATCAAAGTTGAGGAGAAGAATATTTGAATTTCGCTCCAAAGAAACACATACTCAGAACAAACCACCATTCCCAGAACAAACTACTTTCAGTGCTCATAGCTGTATCTGTAATATGACACCAACTACCCAGAGTGATGGAGGAGATATTCTGGAATTAATTTCAGGAAGGTTCCAACAGCATAACCCAGGCTTGTCAAATCCTGCCTCCTGTTTAATTTGACTACTGGAGATCACTATTTTTCCCTCAATTGCTTTCATGCTGAAATAAACCACTGGTCTAATATTCATGAGGGCTCACTGAACAAGTAACTGTTTCCTGATAACAGTGTTGGTTAACAGTTTCATATCTGCTTAAAAGAGACAGCACAGAAAAGGCCAGAGCAACTTGCTTCAAAGCAACAAAATCACTATAAAGAGAACAAAATTTTACAACTACTACACCTGAAATGGAGTGCAAGGTCTTTGTCTATCCTCCTGCAAAAAGTTTTTCCCGTTTTGCACGTGCAGAAATCCATGGTATTTCAGCCAGTGGTTTAACTTGTGCAAATAAATTCTATGCTATCATCACAGCTCTCAAGCAAGTCACAAAGGTAGGCAGTCTCTCTGAGAAAATGCACCTCAGATATATGTCTGACAAACAGCAACTTGGCTTTCTAAGTATCGTCATCTCCCTCACTAGTTCATAGCAGGAAGATCCCACCCACAAATATATGACTGCAACTCCTAGAATATGATGCTAATGCAATTTCTGGTAAAACAGACGAAAAGTTTAGGTATTATATGAAAGCGACACAATTGTAATTTGTATTTTCCAAAAGTGCTTTAAAAAAGGAAAACAATACATAGCAAACTGAGGTAAGGCGTCTTGCACAAACTAAAGACTCATCCTAATCCATGCAAGGAGGCATGTGATGGCCACAGACTGAAATACAGGAAATTCCACTTAAACCTAAGAAAAAGGCTTTTCTACTTGAAGAATACTGAACATTATAACAGGCTGCCCACAGCAGTTGAGGAGCTTCCACCCCTGAGGAATTAAAAACCCAACTGAACCAAGGTACTGAGCAACCTGCTCTCAACTGAGGCAGGCTCTGAGTTGACCCTGTTTGTGCAGGAAGGTTGGACTAGACAATCTCCAGAGGTCCTTTTAGCATTCTGAGATTCAGCAAATTCAAATGCCAAACACACTCCTGCTTGGTTTCAATTACTGTCTCCCACGTCGTGTTAGGGGCTTTTTTCATGCATCTGCTCCCCTTTACCTTCTCTGTCTCTTTTTTCCTGTCATTTCTGTGACACATGCTTTCACATCTACACCCAGCTTATGAGTTTGCAGAAGTTTTAACCATTCCACCACCCAAAAGATCTTCCACGTTACTCAGAAAATACCTACCAATAATCATTGCCATAGCACTGCTGTTACACTGGCCAAGCGCAGACAAAATCTGGCTCATAATTTGTTGGTTGGCCAACACCAAGTCTGCCACGTATGCAGTTGATCCTTGAGTATTGGGGTTGCTTCCATTGCCATCTTTGCCTCCTGAAACCTTTTCCTCATCAGACACGCTGTCTGTAGTACTGCTTGCTACTGGAACACGGGCACTGTATTCTCGGTTACTGGAAAGTGGCAGTTGAACTAAAATGTTTATCAGCTTTAATAAATCAAACATGAGCTGATCCCTCGTCATTTCTCCACAAACTGCTTTGGCATCACCTGGACGGATAATATTGGCAAAAAGCCCTCCAAAACATGCTCGAGCACCCACAGAGCTGTCTGAGCCACTGCGAGACATTACTTTGTCCGAACATGTGATGTAATGATGCACAAGAAAGGTTATGGACTCAATTACAGCAGAAATAGTGCTAACTGATACAACTTCAAAATTCTGTTCCAGGGTGAATTCCAGGAGTTTCACTTGAGCATCCAATGGTCCCTGGCCTGTCTGGAAAGCACCCCTGAAAGAAAAAAAAAGAAAAAGAGAAGCAGAGATATTACAAGTTATACAGGCTTGGCTGTTTGGGTATGGTCTTTTTCCTTGATTTTTAAGAATCAAAAAACACACCAGACTTCCAATAAATAAAAATCCAGCTATTTTCAGAAATGCATGTTGAAGCAAAATCTAACCTTTCACCCGCATCAAGCTTTTGTAATTTTTTAATATACTAGTCATTAAACAGCCTGTTCAACCTGCTTGTGCCACCACCTTCCTGATACCACTAAGGATTAAGATGTTAACTTTGAAAAAGGTTAGGATTCAACTTTTATTTTTGTAATTCAGTCAATTTTGTAGGTAAAGACTTGGAACAGTCTGTATATAGATTGAACAGTCCTGTTCAGTTCTTGGTGAAAAATTTCCTACATTTGCCAGAAAACCTCATGGGAAGCAGTCACATAATACTTTAATATCATGAGGATTATGCAGTTGCTAACAGGAAATCATGACAGCTTTTTTTCTTCCTATAGGTCTTTTGTTTGTCCCCCCAACCTGCCACTCCCCACCCACAGACAAAAAGAAGAATGGTCAGGTTTTACCTATCAAATAGTAATTATACATAAGAGAATGTACTCAAAACATCACAGGCTGGCACTTGACTGAAGAATTTCTCTTAGGGATAAGTTTATTTGATCAATTGCTTTTACACATATAGTGATGGACTACAAAAAGAACCTTTTGAATCAGTGTATCTAAAATAAAACTTGTATTAGTTACCGAATTTTCATATACTTCTCTGTATCTTTTCACATTGATTAATCTTATTCTAAATTTAAAATTAAATACAGAACAAAACAGTTTATAGAAACAGCCCTGAAGAAAATATTTGTAATTTAATTAATTCTAACAGTAAAATACCACTTTTCTTCACAATTAATCTTATGATCAGACATGGAACAATTCAGTAATTATCTGTGTTCTTAGAAATAACCATCTAAATCCCTTTCTGGTGCTTTGCTTCTAATTTGTGGCATTTCAGTCTCACAAAAAAAACTCTAACACATTTCAAAAACTCCCCTTTCAGTGGTCTCATTAGCTTATTTTAAACAAATGCTGGCAGGCAGACACACACTGCAAGATTCACTGTGAATTAATGGTTTTATCGTATTAAGATGTCTCGTAGAAATCACTGATCATCAATATAACCTGGTAAACACCACTGCTATAATTTAAGTTACAAAGATAAAATCTCTCGGAGAAGGCAGAAACCATTTTATGTAAGATTAAAGAATAGATAACACCAAAGTGCCACCTACTGGGAACCCAAAACTGAGGAAGCTCATCCCTAATTATATGAAGCCTTTGTCTGGAGGTGAGCAGAACATCAATACCAGAAAGAAATGCTTCCTAGTGTACTTCAGACTAAACAATTGCCTTATTTCCAGTGTACCACTGGATAGAGTCTTGTGCCCATTGGCCTTGCCTTGAGGAAGCAGAACTGTGAAAAACAAGCCATAAGCTCTCATCACTCTCCTGACCAGAGGCACTTCTCTGCACTAGTGGGCATCAACCGGCCCCAGGAGAGTGGGGCAGAGGACGTTTCCCACTGTCATGTGGAGAGAAAAAGCCCACCAAAGACAAAGCAATAAAAATGCATACTGCATAAATAGAATCATGCAATCTCATATTTCATCCTACCACATGAGAAAAGCCATCTGTACTATTTTCAGAATCTATGAATAATTTCTGGAATTTTTCATTAATTTGGACCTCTCACAATACTTTTTTTTAATAGGTAAGCTCATCAACAGTGTCCTTAAGGGAATTACTTCAACAAGGTCTACATCTTAGCTTCAAATAAAATCAGTTCAAAAGTTTAGTGCTTTTATTGACAGTCCCTCACACAGACAGCTGTGTGTGAATTCCAGATGCACTTTTCCATGTGCCAGGAGCAGTCCAGATCCTGCTGGTAGCGCTGCAGCAACAATGACGATTTCCATTGACACATAACTTGATAGTATGACAAGGCACACACACATCTTAGTTGTGATTCACAATCACACAGATTTTAAAGAAAAGGAGGGTATGAAAGAAAAAAACATATAAGATGTACCTTTCTGTTGAAAGTATATGTATTAATTTCAATAAAAATTCACTGAACATCTGAGGACAAGTTGAAGAAAGGTGCACTTGTAATCGAGTAAGAAATTCTTGCATAGCTTGCGTTGCTGTTGGCCCAACCTAGAAGAAAAGGCATTTTAGGAAGTATTATATGTAACTGAAATGTCTTCAAGAATATGAACATCTTCTAAGAACAGGAAAGTGTTGCATAGCTTTAACTTGCTTTCTGAAAATTTTTACAGCATCTTTACAGAACTAATCTGTATCCATTTATATTACATGTTTTTCTATTACTAATCATGAGTCAAAAGCAAGAAACTCAGTTCTTTGTCTAAGACTTGTTTCTCAGCTTGAGACTCTCTTTTCAGTAATGCAAACTATACTTCATACAGAGTCCATTTCCGTGCGAATCTGAATGTTTTTCACAAACTACATACTTACGTAAGTACTTTAATGGCACTGTGCAGTGTTAAAGTTCTGGAAATGACTACGTATTTTCTGGAAAATTTGCTAGGAAAAAAAACCCTGGAACAACCAGGTGTTTTCTGTTTCCTAAACTGAGACTCCTGTCAAATACTACATACAATTAAGTTCACTTGGGCTTTTTTTTAAACACTATTCGCAGATATTTCCAAGACTGCAAAAAGCAAGAAAATATTAGTTGAAATTAGGAGGGGCAGCAGATACCACATGAATTCAGAAACAGGCAGAAAATAAAAGTATAATTTTAAATTCAGGAATTCTTAAATATTAAAACTCAGTCTTCATTGGCATTTTTAACCCAACCCAACAAGATTTTGGGAAAGTAACTGAATGGAACACTTCATTCACATATGGCATCCTCCTCCTGTGGCAAGTGTCCAGAGAGTTGTAAAAACATCCCAGCACTACTGAGAGTGTATCAACAACATGAACTTCCCTATGGTTGCTCATCAGAACCAACTAAGACTATAACTAGGAGAAGAAACAAGACGAGGATATAATAAATTATGAATGAAAACATATTTCTGTCAAGTGTCTTGAAATCCTACTGCAAACAGTTTTTCTCTTATTTTAATTGCTCATTACCTGTGGACTGTGCTGATTTGTTCCATGAGGGTTAGTGCCAGAAAGAAATTTCACTAACACGTGAATGAGATTGGGATCTGACACCAACAATTGGGCAGTACTTTCCTGAGCTCCAATGGCACTGCTTGGACCAGCTTAAAAATAAAGATATAAAAATTAAATGCATAATCTTAAACATTAAACAGAAATCAAATATTTATAGCAAATCCCTTATATTTATTTCATGATGTGCAAATATTATCAGCTAAATCAGCTACCAAAACCTGCTTACTCAGGGCTACAATTTTGAGTTTTCTAGTAAGTACAAATATAAAGCCCCAAAACTGTCTGATCAGTTTTCCAAGATTGCTAAGGCAGTACTCCTGAAAACAGAGATGAATTTTGTAGGTGCAATACATACAGACATTTTGATTTGTCTCTTTTTGTTATTCCAACACTTTAATAAGGCTTAAGTACATTTGCTAGTTTGTCGGACAGAGACCAAGTGTTCTGTTGTCCTGTAAACATTACAGTATTTTTCTTCTTGGCACATGCAAAGACTTCTCAGAATAAAACTGTAGGGAGTTTAACAGATAAGAACTCTGAAGACCAGAATTTGAACTAAAATACACCCTTCAGTGATCAAACAAACGAGCTTTACTACATGTGAAGTCTTACTTTTGCAGTAGTAGTATACTGAATCAGTTCAAAACACTTTGAAAAAAGCATGATATGAAACAGATCCTGCAGAAGTGGGACAATGCTTTTTGATAAATGCCATCATGCCAATGTCCTCCCTTACACAACTGGCTCAGGTGTACAACTCCCCCCTGGGGGAGGTATAGGGACATTCTCATGTAGGCCTGAAGGTGTTCATCCCTTCTGATAAGGCATAACTGACTCAACTACGCCGTCTTTAAGAGGCACCAGTCATGTCTTAGGTGGTGTCAAACCATCAAAGACCTCCAAAGTGCCCCCAGATTCATTTCTGGGGTCTTCCACTAGAGGACTGTGCATGATCCAGTGTTGCATCAGACAGTGTAAAACTTCTCCCCAGTGGAGGTACCTGGGCATTCCCACCTGAACTTGAATGTGTATTAACCCATTGAACCCTATGTTTGCTAGGCTTCCCCTACCCTTGATAGATCAAAACTGTGACCATCAATTCCACCAATGAATACCTAAATTGCAACAATCAAATCTTGCCTCTGGATCCACAAGTGATGATACCTTTCCTCTCCACTGTCTACTCTTATCCTTTCTTACTCTTTTTTTTCCTTATATGTTTTCCTAAGTGATATCTTTATACTTCTGTATTGTTTCATTTCTACAGATAACAACCAAACAGCTACATAAGTCCTTTCTATTACAATCATATTGTTCTAAAATAAACCCACCATACAGGTATATATCTGTCTCCGTCTCTCTCTGTATATATATTTATGAATACTGATCATTCAGTGTTGTTTCACTCAAATCCACCCCAAGGGATCTATTAACAAGAACCTGTAACCTGGCCTTCATGGACAAGAAGTGACACTTGCATCTCCAACTGTTTCCAACTGAACTGCAACTCACAATCCTACATACAAAAAATCCACAACCACATTCATATGCTCAAGTGTGCCTGCCATGAACCACAGGGGTTGCTTCTGAGTAGCTTTTTATTCACTTACTCATCTCAGGCAACTACCAAAGAAACTCTTGCAAACAGGCAGCTGCCTGTCAGTGTCAGAGAAGAACACTGAGCCTCGTAACACTTGCAAGATATTCACATATGATCCCAGTGATACACACAGCATAAATTTTGAAAATTTTTGCCAATCTACAGATACACACTGGAGAGTTGACAGTGCATGTGCTTGTTAACTGAAGGCAGTTATCCCAGAAATGAGGCCATGTTCTATCTCAAATACTAAGAATAAGAGTGAAGTCTCAGTTTGTGCCTAAGTCTCTTTCATTAGTCTTTTGTAGCTCTAATTCTTCACCTGATGGCAAAAATTTCAGCAGATTTTTGTGAGACTTGATTTCCAAATAACACCACAGAAAGGGGACAGAAAGAAAAAATTTTAAGAAAAAAGTGCATCTTAGTTAATGATTTGAAATTGTAAATATGCAAAAAAGATTCATAGGCAGCATTTTAAAATTACTTGCTTTAATTTCTATCAGTCTTGTGGCAAAATCTGATTCACAAAGTGAGACTATTTATAGTGTGTTATGGAGCAATACAGAGAATGTAAGATATACTGGTATGCATAGGGAAATGAAATGGTTGGATTTCTATTTTAATAGATTCAGCTGCTGGGGGCTTATTTTCACATAGCTTAATATAAGCAGTGACTGGTGCCTGCATATTTACAAAAATATTCCTACTCCGTCAGAAAAACTTCAATCTCACTCACAGAAACTTCATCATTCCTCTCTGCTACTTCTTCTCATACTACCAACTAATTCCCAGGGATCATTAGCTAGTCCTAAAATGCATTTTTGGAAGACATTGATGACTTACTTATAATGACATTTTCTTTTACCATAAGGGTTTCTGTTTCCCATGGTACAAGCAATTCAAGGAGCTCACTCTTGAAAAGCCCGAAGTTAATGGAGAACAAAAGTACTTATATGACAAAAGGAATATTCTGGAAGTCTTTTGATGGAATCAACACTCATTTGTACATCACTAAAACTGTCAACATAAGAAAATCAAACAAACAAACTTACCATTAAGCTGCATATTTGTCATGAGCGTTAGGCTGTGAAGCACAAGGCACCACGTCCGGAGTAAAGTATTAGGATACCATGCCAGGACTGACAGGAAGCTAGTTACTGAAGCTGTCAAGAAAAACAGGTTTTTCCAAGTTTTAATCTTCAAAGTATTACTATAAATTTCTAACTTTTACTGTAAGGTGCTATATTGATTATTGTTATTAATACTATTGTTCCTTGCATTTAATTTGTTTTGACAACCACTGTTGCAGGAAATTAGGAAAAGAAACCTCACCAACACTTCACAGGAATTGGCCCACAGAACTTTCTACAGTGCACAGACCCTGACATCTCAAAGAAAATGATGCAAAGAAACTGGTTTCAAATGTTCTTATGGAAGCCAGCGTTCATTGTATCAGGCACTAACATTTTGGATTCTCACCACAAGATACCTCACACTTTATTATATAACATATTGCAAGAAAAAAAAATTCAGCATGTCTTTGTACTAGATTAGTAGTCCGATGCTCAACAGTAATAGAGCTGTCCCACTCTGCTGACCCCTTTGTTAAGAGAGGGATCATAGGATGGTATAAAGGAGCATTTGTCGGAAAAGTGGATACAGTTACAGTTCATGTCAGACTAAGAAGTGTATTTTAATGAGTCATCTTGGGAATAATTATGTGTTAAGAACCACAAATTTTACCATTTTATTTCTAGTAAGTTTATAAAAATTGAAAGAATCAACTCTTGGTTATACACTAGCAATGTATTTTCCACTTTAAGAAGAAAAGACCAAGAGTTCTTTAGTAAGAACACAGAAATTATCTCAACACTGATCTTACCAAAATACCTACTGCAATACTTTTTGCTTATTAGCAAAAATTGAGTATTTAAAAAAAACAACCCCAAACTTATTTCCCATATTTAATATATTTTACCTTGGTTCAGGGAAACAACAGGTATTCGGTTCGCATTATAAAGGAAAATATCAGCACCACTATCTTTACTTCCAGATGAGCTGGAATTCAGGCTTAATGTGAGCCATAGCTGCAATAGGGATTCAAGCTGAAAGAAAGGGAAAAAAAACCACTCTGAGACCAAACTCAGAACCCCAGAGCATCAAAGTTTTAATTTTAAAAGCCTGACCTACATTCTCAGCTGCTACTGTTTCACTGATAACACACACACATACACACACACACACACGCTCTCCCTCTCCTTTACTGGATTTGAAAATTCTGCTAAACATAATATTCAAGGCAAATTCAGGCTAACTAGCAAATGCTTCTGCCATGTTTTCGTAATTGATTTCTTCCAAATAGTTTCTCTTAAAGAAGTCTCTTCGAACTTGTGTTAAGAAAATGCAGCTTTACACACAGTTCAGAAATATCTTTATCATAACCTCATACTTGCAACATGTACAGGTGGCTTACAGGTTTGCATGTAAGCTTTTGGAATGTTATTAAAGCGATATTTCCTAGTCAACCAAAATTATTTAAAAGGCCCATTTATCTAATGGGAAACCTCAGAGACACTGACGCTTACTCTGAATAATACCCCGGAGGAAAATAACTCTTTAGATATTCTGGGGAAGCATCAAGAATGCTTACATGACCAACTGTATTTTGGATGAGATATTTAAAGAACAACTGAGGGATGGAGTCAGCCACTCTATCAAAATACCAAGAGGCAGGAAGGCATCTAATCACCTATATATATATATATAGATATATATAGATATAGATATATATAGATAGATATATATACTTTTTCTAAGGCATTCCTTTGTATGAATCAAGAAAAGCATTGCTAAACCAATGACTTTTCAAAAAGCAAACTTTTAAATTTAACACACAGGAGCATTGGATAATTCAGATTGGAAGGGATCCTTGCAAGTTATCCAACCCAATCTGCTCAGAGAAAGGCCAAAGAAGCTATCAGACATGATCGCGTGCGGGTTTATTCAACTGGGTTTTGAAAACCTCCACAAATCTCCATTTGTCATTAAGTGTCACTTAGTGACATTTTTCATTAATAGGCGAACAATTCTCATTCAGTGAACATACAAACTTTTTTTAAAACATGAAAATGTATACCAGTTTTCCACTGTAACAAGCAACGTCCTCTTTGACAAAAGCTTTCGGCAGCATGTTTATTACATTATTGGTACTGTTGTCCTTGATAGATTCATAAGCAATAAAGTACATGACATGACAGATTACTTGAATCCTAAGTAGCAAGAAGTATAGGAAAACAACTCTCAAATTTACACACAAATACTATCAGAATATTTTAAGGTTCAGAATTCTCTACCTGAACATGGTGGACTTGTAGCATGGAAAAGAGTTTGTTGAAGCAAGCGCTCAGCATAGGTATAGATGACAACTGCACAATCAGCTGGGCATTTTGGTTAGCAGCATGTAATCCCCTCAGCAATGAATCATCCGTGCCACTGGGAGACTGCGTCACTAGAAAACAAAACAGGGTACCATCTCCCCATGAATTACCTTGAAAAGTTGCCAGAAGTAATTTCATAATTATTTCCTTGCATTTTACACTTAAGCGAAAGACCCTTTTTTATAATTTAGAAGAACATCTTCAACGTAGGGCTCAGTTGAACTGGATTACTGACCACCACAGTAGTGGCATACTTGAATATCAGACATTTCCATCTTCACAAAAACTGTTTGGAACTGAGTCCACACAAATATATTTTCACAGCTGTTACAGCAGTGTCCTGGTAACACAATGGTAAGACGAACAATTGTCTTACCATTTGGAACATCTATTTGACGCGTTATGGTACAACTGTTGCAGACAATAATGAACTTCCAGAGAACAAAGTCTGAAGATGTCACTAAATCTTACTCATTAACACTAGATACTCAACCGATGACTGCATGCACACTAAGGTACCCAGAGGGCTACAAAGAAACACATTTTAACGAGATGGGCAGCATAACTCACTGAAGAAAGGCTCAAAAGTAAACCTCTCTATGAGTATTTTTATAACAAAATGCTCACTGAACAGCTGAGTTCAAAATTGTATTCAAGTATTTTCACTTTCATCACCCAGTAGCTGTAACTGGCAAATGCAAAGAGCTTTCAAACACCAAGCATGAAGCTTCACACAGGAAGCTTAATATTCACTTACACATAGACAAAAAAAATGAACTTTCCCTTCCTTGTAGCATAATCTACATGCATCATTGACTGTTTCACAAAATGTCTTAAATACAGACATAAAAGTTATTCAAAAATCCGAATAAAGAACTATCTCTAAAGTTCAGCCTAGTAAGAAAAACAAGCAAAATGTTACTTTTTCTAAGCTACTAGGTGACAGCAGAAAACACTACTACAAATTTCGAAGCATCATGATCATTATGTGAAGAGAATGATTTGACAACATGTAGTTACATGTAGGAGATGTGTTTGTTAATGCTTGTAGAATGGAATCAGCCTCCAGTGTGGACATCATTTTCAGCATCAGCTCAGCCTGCTGCTCAAGTCCAACTTCGAGACGTGCATCTAAAGCTACATAAAGCAACAGAAAAGGTAGAAGTGAGTTATATCAAGGACATACACAATTACAGAATCACAGAATATTCTGAATTGGAGGGGACCCAATGTCCATCTCCCAAGAGAATAGCCTATACGGGGATTGGACCCACAACCTTGGTGTTATCAGCACCATGCTCTGAACAACTGTGCTAATTGCACCTTTAATTCGTTCCTCTAACTTTCTACAACATTCTTACAGACCTGAAATATATAATTATTAAAATACTGTATTTCTGTGAAACACACCTATATTTCTTTCCACAGTCACTTTACTATCACATACGACAATCTGCATATGTTCAAGTCATTTCTTCCTAAGGCAACAGCTCTCAAACAAGAATCAAAAAGTTGTTTTTTCCCAGTGTGGCAGAAGAAAAATCTATCATCCAGTTCAGTAGTACTCCTACAAACGAAACAAGTGTGCCACTTCATTCCTTTGGGGCAGAGCCAACTAGAAAAGAGCTTCCAAAATTTCCTGAGAAAACTGGAAAGATTTAAAACTGCCTATAAGTGCATTCCAAAATGTTAGAAAATAAGATTTTCTGCTATGCTGGGCTTTTGAAAATGTATGTTTCACATCATATTCTCTCAGTTACCACAGGGAAAAAAAAGTGGCATATAGAAAATGCAATTCTTTCCCTTAAAATACATAGATATTGCTAAAATATTCCTGTGCTAAGGTGTCAAGTACAATATTAAGGAAAAGTGACCCCAAACAGAACTTTAATTCATTGCCTACCTTGAGAGACTGATATGCTGACAGTTTGTGACCCATTTTTCTCTGTAGTTACAGGTGGTTTTGCAACTGGAATTCCAACGCCTCCAATGTAAGGATTGTAATTGTAGGTGCCATATTCAGCACCCCAGTAATCATACCAGGTGCTGCTTATAGGCTTAAAAAATAAACAAAAAACCAAGAAAAAACAATAAATTGCAAGATTTTATTGATTTTATTTAGATTGCCAAAAGTTTTTAATGACTAACAAAAAACTCTGAAGTAAAAAAAATTAAAACCAGAAGATTGGTTCCAATAGCTTTAGAAAATTGTTTCAATTCTTATTGCAGTATAAGCTACTGAATCTTTAGTGATTGTCAAAATCCACCAATGTAGTTAGCTGCCTCAAAGATTCAAGAAGCCAATTTGAAAATGTTATCATCAGTTTTTCTTCACACATTTGTATCATATTGTAAATTTGGAAGTAGAGTATTACACAGATATTTTGAGGAGTTATTTATCAAGACAGAATACTATACTACTAACTGTACTATTAAAGTACCTTGAAGCCTCAGTGAGGCTCAGGGACTATTTGTACTGGGCTCTGAAAAAGAAACAGTTGAATAATCTCTACTTGGGTCATAACTTAAGACACTAAGAAAGCATATGGATCATAAGGATAAAAAGTAATGCAACACTCTTTGAAGGCAATTTGCATATGCTGGTCTTTTTAATGGTGAGATCCAATACGAACTGTCATTTTAGAGATATGGAAGCAAATACTAAGAAGGATTAAGAATGAAGAAGTGGTTTTATGGATGTTTTTTAGTGGACATCAAAGCAGGTAATAAGATGATGAAGGTATCTTGGATGAAGCTGACTAAAGAGTACTGCCACATGACATGATAGGAGAATAAAGAAGGCAGGAAACATCAGCAACACAGAAATTCAGCAGTAAGTGTAATTTTTGGTGGTAGACAGAGTCAAAAAAAACTTTTACATGACAGGTAATTGGTGGAAGGATATATGAGGGAATACAGAAAAAAATTTAGTGTTTTCTGAGCAAGCGGTAAGACAGATAATTTAGGTTAATTCAAACAAGACGTTTAAGTCAATAGGGAGAGGCATGGAAAAACTCCAAATGTCATCCTCATGAACCGAGAAAAGAGACTCAGTGTTTCATTATGAACAGTGTATTTCTTTAAAGTCTAAATATTTTTGGTTTTTCATATACATTGACAACATATATAATATTACATCTAATTGTAATTGTACTACCCCTGGTATGTTTAGCCTTCATTTTAAGTATAAAAGTACTTGGTAATTTTCTTGTTCCCCAGTGAAGCAAACTTTGAAGTGAGTTGCTTCTCTTCATAGTCTGAAGCCAATCTGAGCAGTACCTACTGCTGGCTGCCCTTTTTAAACACAGTACTATCAGTATAAACTCATCTTAAGATCAGTCACAGAAATGGTGCTCTGTTCTTAAGAAAAACGACAAGACTAGATCTTATTTTTCAATTATGCTTTTGTTGTCTTTAACACATGCTAAAGTGTGAGTAAACTCAGAACCTCTTATTTGCACAAGTAACTTCATGCAAAAGCAAAATATTTTGCGTTCAACTGAGATGTGAATATTTACATTCTTTCCTGTCACTCCACATTAAACATTATAAAAAACTAGAAGCAGGTCTAAGACATCAAATACTACTACTGAGGGAGAAGAAGAGACTGAGGATTTTATTATGTCATATGTAAAGGTTATCCTGAAAATTTAGGTGTGACATACCTTGAAGACTTTGGCTGCAAGGGGATCTTTTTCCAAATCAATATCCAAAGGATCAATATCGACTTCCATCAGGTCTTGCAGTAATTCAAGATCAATGTCCTTATCTTTCTCCAGTGATGACAAAGGTGGAGCACCTTAAATCATTAAAAGAATATTAACACTAGCAAGTAAAAATTATAAAACAAGGATGTATAATAAGCTTTTTAATATTACAACTTTGTGGAAAAAGTCAAAACATACAATCAAGTTGCCTTTTGAAAAATAATAGGAAAAATAACCATTTTTTTCTTGTCAGATGTAAAATTAACTTGAAGAATTACTCAAAATCTGGCTATATTATCAGAAACTATTCATGCTATCACCAAAAAGTCTTTTACTAATACCTTGATAGAGGAGTAAAATTTTTATTTTACTCTTTTCAATAAATACACATATACAAAATTATGGAATACTGTACCTGTGATGTCATGTGTCAAAGGCTCATCTATGGTTTCCACTAACTGCACTGTGGACTGCTGGAGAGAGTCATCAGAATCTCCAGCCGAAGCTCCAGCATCTTCTCCCAAAGCACTTTCTTCCATAGCTTCAGCTGCTATAGGTGCCAACAACTCTCCTAGATATTAAATTAAGAAGACAACTCCACTTCAAGCTTTATTCCCATTACAAATTAACACCCCAGTGTCTATGCCGTCATTTTTTTATCTAACTCTAAATTCTCTGGGGGCTATTTCTTCAAGGGGAGTGTTTTGAATAATTTTCAAATAATCAGGGTCATATAAAAATGAACTTTTCAATGCACAAGTAACTGTAATTGCAATTTTAAATCACATTTTTACACACTAACCTAAATGTTATGATTTGTTTGGGGTATCTTTACAATTTGGATTGTGTCAGCAGATTCTAACATAGTGATAAACCCCACTCCAAAAATATAAAAGGAAGAAAGATTCAAGTGCAAGATACCTCCTGAAGAATATGAACTTAAAACAAACCTGCTAGAATATCCTGTAGCATACAAGTCAGAGAATACTGAGCCCATGCTCCTCCCCAAGAGATGTCTCCTCTGTTAAAGTCAGTTCCAACAAGAAGCAGCAATAATCGTTCTAATTGAGTCTCATTTACAATCTCACATAAATGAATTGTTGGTCTTGTAGCATTTGCAATTCTAGCAAGCACCTATTAAAAAAAAAAATATATATGCCTATTCATAGTTAATCCTATGAAAGTATATAATAGCTTTATTTTCTATGATTATTAGATTTTGCTCACAAGTAAATCAGGTATTTCTACCAGCTCACACTTTAGAATTTTGTGAGTGTAATTACATGAATATATTTCTTTTAAAGTTAATTTTTCCATGCAATTTTGAAGCCATCATATTGTAAGCCACACAAAAAGTGACAGATCAGAAAAACTACCTACCCAGAAATGATTAGAAATTTTAGTGCTGCAGCTAATTTTTACCATCAAACAAGCAAAAAAGCAGTAATAGAAAACTAATTTAATGTGGTCGCTACATAGTGATGTTCCGTATTCTGTTTACCTTACAAACAAAAAGAAGCAAATCTGCGTGACAAGTAAAGTCCATGGACAAGAGAAAGAGTGCCAGCTTTTGCACTACAGAAATACAACGTTCATGTGCCAGTGTAAAGGGAAGTGGTTCAATTTCTGGAGTTTCCTTTGCTGTTGATACTTCTGTATCTAAAGAAGAACGAGGCCATTCTGCCGTTCGACGCAAGCGTATTAAGTCCTTGAAGTGCTGCAGAAATTAAATTTAAAACAACAGTTACAGTTTAAAACTGACTTCTAAATCTTTTCCCAACGAATCAGTGTGGCAGCAATAACAGAGACTGTAAAACTTCTTAAAAACATAAAAGGAAGTCTAAAAATATATGAGAATCTGGAACGGAATTAAGGCTTTATTGGCAGAAATTTGTTCTGGCAGCATGTTATCTCAGATGACATACACATAATCAAATTTAGTTCTGCAGAAGTGCCAATTAAGCCTTATGTATGCCACAATACATATTGAAAATACATATTTTCAAAGTTTCTTTCATATTTCCACACCTGTACATAAAGCTACAGTTACCATAAAGCAAACTGCATATAAAAATAGCCAATATGGAAATTTACTTCTACAAGAACACTAATTTCTCAATTCTTCACATTACATAAATCATCAATAATTTCTCAATTTCTTAATACTGCCATGATACAAAGTATGCATTAGCCATACCATAAATTGAACAAGTTTAATACTTGATCATGGCTTTGAACTACGACCTCTTTGACAGAGGGCCTACATGCGATGGAGAAAAGGAGAAAAGAAGGTGCTTTTATTAATCCTCTCATCCACCAAGGGCATTCATTTAGCACCTCAGATCATTGTATCAGCTACACTAGCAGTCACTAGATAATACAAATGCCTCTTATAATCTCACTTAAGCAGTAGCTCCTGAAGTAGACCAAAGAAAGAGCTATTTACTAATGCCAAGGTTTCACTTTCTCCTAAATGCAGTGCATGTTTTAAGTCACTCACTAAAAGTGATTAATAGGCAAAATGGCAAAACTTGCATAAAATGCAACTATCAAGTGTACAGTAACACCTTAACTACAAGTTAAGAAACTACAAGAGGAAAGATCTTTAGTTCAACATGGGTTTTTTATGCAACATGGCTACTATAAAGTGAAACTTAAAACAGCTGGACAGCACAGTTCAGCCAGTAACTCATTTAAAGATGTCTCGAGAGGCCACCGGTGGAGCGGCCCCCTTGGTATAACCTGCTGGAATAAAGCAGAAGATAGTGCAGGAAAGAACAGCTCATGACAAGCACAGTTAGTGAAAACTTAGGGCTTTATTCTCATGCTAGTGATTGGGTTTTTTCCCACGATTACTGGAAGTTTTAAGATTTCCCTTTAGATTGCCTGTAAGGTCCAACATCATGTAATCTCCTTCCACAGACCTATGTTCAGGCATCCTAACAGACATGAGTACTTCTTGAACTAGGGAGTAAATATTTCAAGAGACACCTTAGTTTGGTAGCTACAAAGATTTACACATTTTTTGTGTTCCCTGCAAAGTCGATGTTGTCATCTCCTGAAATCCCTCAATTTCAGCACCTCCTCTCATAACCAAAACAATTCTTTAACTACTACATCAACTCTCAGTATCTGGGGCTTACTGCAAGATGCCACAACTGAAGTGGAGGGTACTTTCAGGAAGCTAAGGAGTTTATGAGAAACTTCAGAAATAATTCTCAAAAGTCATATTTATTAGTTCAGGGAGACAGACATTGGCATGATTATTTTCTGATTACTCAACCAGGAAAGCATCTAGAAGAGCATCATGCATAAAAGCTAGCCATATAAAGTACTATTTTATCTTTCTATTGCTGTAGGTTATCCAAAGTTTAATGACATGACTGGCATTCCCAAAGCTACAAGTTTATTAGTAAATTTGGCCGTGACTACCTAAAAGAACCCTGTAGAAGGATAAACTATTTTTCAAAGAGCAATAAATTTCCAGATGGCTGCTTTTTTCAGTATTAGAATATACTTGATAGCAGCATGATGAAACAACTTTTTATAATAAGGTCAAAGTAAGACAAAAATGACTTTGCAGGAACAGGTCTTTTCACACAAAGGACAAGAAGTCAGTTACAGTTTCAGAGCATCATACCTTTGAAGTAGCCTGCTTTAGTTTTGCCTGTTCTACTAAAAGTTTGTATGATGATCCTTTGTTGCTTTGTATTTTCTCTTTTTCCATCTGTTCCACCAAAGCCTTCTGTTTTGCTTTTAATAAGTTAAGTTGCTAAAAGAAAATGTTAATAGGAATAAATGAAAATTTAAGCAATAAGATGTTAAAAGGATCAGTATGTTCACATGATAGCAATCTTCAGTTCAAACTGTAACTTGAGCTTTTAAAATACTTTTAAATCACAGCTTAGGTGCTTGCACTCCAGTGTACTCAGATTTATCTAGAAAGTACATTATACTTATTGTCCAAAAGAGTACAACAGTACACTCCAACATGTGTTTTTCCAGCAGATCCCTTGCCCCATGGTTTTAGATGAATGTCAAAGAAGTTAGGCAGCCTTTAGCTACAGAACCAGACCTATGCAAAAGCAAGGCTGAATGAGTCCCAAGGCCAAAGCTGTTGTTTCAAGAAATGAGATATCCTAAAACTAAGACATACTTCTGTGAAAATAGCCACTACCGTGCAGGAAGTCACCTGTTTATGATGCACGAGCTGTTTTCTGATCTTTCGGGAATACAGTCTATCGAGGCTACTGTTGCCTTTAGTAGATCTGCTCAGACTCTGAGTGTGAAGGTTATTATTTATAAAACTCCATTGGTTTCCTAATGGAAATAAAAAAAAATTAATCCATCTTATTAAACCTCATTTAGCTCTAGAGAAAAGCCTTTATGTTTCAATGGTTATCATCTCCATACACTAAGTACAAAAGACACAAGCAAAATCTAACTCTTGGCATTATTCAACTATCCCCACCCATTGTAATATTTCTGTGTGATTTTAAAATGCAGTGGTGCCATCTTTTTTCATTATTCTTAGAACATATAAGCAGGCAAGCAACTCTGTCCTAAGTAAAAAGAGATGAACAGCTTCATAATATAAAAGCTTTAGTTTCATTTTTAGAAAATACATTAAAAGAAAACCATAGCTAACCAAAATAATAGTAATAATAACAACAACATATGGTACATATTACTATTACTACTACCACTACTATTATGAAATAAGAGAAAACCAGATAAAAACCACACTTAAAAATAGTGGATACAAATACCAAAACATTTACGAAGTCACACTGTCAGCCCTTTCTCACAATACAAAGTGTCTCAACATGGTGCACTCTCAATTGTAAAGTCTCATAGTCAGGGTAATATACAGACATTTTACAAACTAAAATCAATCCTGCATTTTTCACTTGAAAAAATAAAAGCAATCGTATTTATCAGGAGAAGGGGATGTAAATAAGCAGACAAGAATGAAAATAAAAAGATCACAACATGCATTTTTAAAATATCCTTTTTCAAGTGAATAGAAAACACATTTTAGGTATTTGAACAGCTCTTAGAGCAATATCCATAGAATCAAGTTTTGATAATAAATGCGATGTACCTGTCAAAAATCGTTCCCTCTCTTTTCCATTCAGAGGTTTCTTGGCTGTGGCTGCTTCATCTTCAACAGTAGCTACATAATCCAGTAGTCTGGACACCAGCATTACAACCCAACTGATCATGGGAATATCTAAAACTCCTTCAAAATAAACAGATTTGAGTGCCTTAATAAATTTCTGAAGACATAACAAATGTCACACATTTCACTGAGCCACAAAGACTCCACTCCCCTCTTTCTGTTTTTTAAAAGGAGAGTTAGAGTCTGAGCACTCATAAGTGAGGGAAGAAATCAGTTTAAAATTTAGGTGCAAACGAAAATGTTATAGTTCTCTTAGGCTGATGAAGTCAGAAGTCAAAAGCTTCACCTCAACTGTTCAAACTAAAAATTAAGGAGCATTTTTCTCAAAAAGAGTCAAAAATTGTATGTCTAAATTTCCTAAATACCAAATGCATAATGACAGCTGCTTGCATTAAAGGACAGGAAGTAGATGTCTCAAATTTTACTGTGTGAAATTCCTCCATCAAGCAGGACTTCAATAAGACAGTTATAACTGTGCATACAAATACCTCCACCTTTACTCCTTCATTAGTGTATTTTCAGGTAGCCGTCTGAATAAGTTGCAGGAAAGCCAAGAGTGACTGCAGACCAGATGAACCACGCTGGTGGCACTAACAACTGGCTACTGCCTATTTCCATCTCACACTTCAAATGCCATATTTTTGTACAGGCAGAAAGGAAAAAAACGTATCTTGGGCATCATGCAAAAAAAATCTTTGTGCACGTGGACAGATCTAAATGAAGAGTTCCAAACTGAACTCAAAACTGCTCAACAAAGACCAGAAACCTACCAAGAATGACCACTTAATTACAGTCATTATGCAAATGGCATACTTCAACACAATGTCAATACAGCAAAGACATCAGCACTGGAGGTTACATTCGCATTTTCGTATCAGTGCACTGTGCTGAGCCACATTTAACTACATTGTGCTTTTCATGCACTGACCTCAAAAAAGCTGTAATTAACTCAAACTATTATTAATTGCAGATCAAACAAGAAAACTAAGGCACAGAAATGATCCATCCAAAATCACATGTAGCTGCTGGCATCCAAGCAGTAGGATGCAGCATGACTAACTCCAGTATCCCGAGCACACTCAGATAGAAAGCAGCCCATTCTATGCAGGCAGAGGAAGGACCCCAAGAAGTCCATAACAGGACCTGGACTGGAACCACAGACTAAATTGCAAGAAAAGAAATGAGGAGCACTGGTGACCACTACACACCTTTTTTGGTTGGCAGAATAAAAAGAAAGGAGCCTACTGCAGAGTGAAGTACATACCTTTTCATACTTCTGTTAAAACAAGACCATTTATTTTCCTTTTATCTCTCCAAAAAAAAAAAAAAAATTCTCAGCTTCTCTCCCTCCCTCCCTCCAAGTGTCTTTTGCTTATTCCTTTTTTCCTCTTTCGGCCTCCAAGTTTACAACTTCTCTCTACCCGTAACACTCACCTCTTGCTCTGATTTTCCTTTGTCTTTCCACTTTTCCCCAGTAAGTTTTCACCCCTTTGACCCTTAGTTATGTGTGATAGTTCTCAAATAGGAATTTCTTCTGCCATACTTGATGCTTCCACCACACATAATATTGCCCTAGTACTCACCTGTACTGTCCAGGAGGAAGGAAGCTGGAAGACCAGCAAATAAAGCTCTGAAGTATCAGTTACTTCTGCTTCCTAAAGTCCTCCATGAGGACAACTAGTAAGGCAAGAGCTATGAAAGGAATTGGAAGCTGTGGGGAGAGTGCAAACAGAGGTAGAGGAGATGTAAGCTTGGGTTTGCCTCAAACTAGTTAGAGACTATAGCAGGATATGGCCCCAATAGAGAAAGCACATGGCAGATCAGTGGGAAGCAATAGGACAGCTTCTGACACCAGCTGTAGGTCTGTTAACATCAGGAGACAAGGGAAAACTAAGGACAGTCTCAGCTGGCACTTACAGACTTCACAACAATAAGAATTTTAAACAACCTATCTTCTATGATGCTTCGCTATCTGTACATAACTAATGAAGTAGCCTAGAGTGTGATGTTTTCAAAAGTAAGAATTTGCCTCAGCCTTGGGGTAGTCAAGAGAACACTCAAAGAAAATCAAGTTTGCAGAATATAATTTAAGTAAATTTTTAGGGCCAAAAAAATGTAAATTCTTTGTAATTACAAAAAGCCCCACAAGAACAAACTCCATGCAGTTTGCAGAAACCATGCAGATACACCTAACAAACTTGTCTTTGTATCTGTTTCACCTCAAAAACTTGAAACTTAGAAAGGATCTCATGAGCAAACAGGTGCATTTCTTTCCAAAATGTTAAATTCCAATATATTGAATGTTCCCCCCACTCTGCCAACGCTTTCTAGCTGAATTAAAAGCAATCAAATAGATTTTGCTCAGGTTTTAACGGGATGGGGGGAGGAATCTCTTTTAGCACCTAAAAAACAAGAAGATTCATCACATTTTAAAAGACAACTGTGTTTTAGAAATGTAGTAAACAAGTAATTTCTTGTTTTAATACACCAAAAATTGTGAGTTAGTCTCTCAATTTTCTAGCTTATAATGAATATGAAAATAATTTCCCAAATTAGAGGGCTACCTTCAGTTCTTCTATGCACAGGTAAATGAGGTTGCAGTGGTGACAGCAGGTTATCCAGGAGATTCAGTAAACTTTCTAAAACACCACTGTTGCTAAGCGATCTTTGGCCAATGCAAGAAAGCAACATGAAGACCCTAAAAATAAAATTTACATGTTTAAGATTTTATTTATTTTTCAGATTAAGCAATATCCTGCAACACCCCTTATATAACAACATTGTCCTAGGCTTTCATCTGAGACACAGGTTGCTACAGAAAGCAGTACTGGCCCAGCAAGTAGACTAGATACCACATTCTATTGTTCTAAGGTTAATGCAGCATTTTAGGGTGAACATCTCTTTCACCCTCAAGAGGTCAGCAGAGTCTCCCACATCTGAAACAAGATCTCATCCATTTTATTTCCTATTACATATTACTGACAGCAGGGAAAGAGAATTAAATGTATTCTTATATCCTTGAATTAATTAATGTTAAAAAGATATGAAAATACAAATGTAGCTGTTCAAAGAAGGCAGAAAGTCACTCAACAGCAAGTACGTTTGATTAAAATAAAACGCTAACATTTAGAATATTAAAGACCTCAATCAATAATCTGAAATAATCAATACATCTAACATTCAGTGCTCAACTCTACACGTTCTTGCTCGTATCTCAGTGCAGTCTTTTGCATCGATTGCTAATAGTGTACCTTCCAGTCTCAATTCCACTTTCAAATGCCAGAGAAGAGCAGCTCTATGATGAGGGTACACTTAAGCTTGATAAAGGAGAAGGCCATTTTTGACACTAGGGAGCAATCCTGCTGGGTATGTGAAGATCTCCAAGTATGAAAGAATAGCAAATTTTTGTGGTGTAAGAACCAAACAGATGTAATAAATAACTGCAATTGGAAATTTATCATCTGCAGAATTTTTCTGGGTCTATTTCTTCAATCAATGAAAACCACAGATAAGTACCCTTCAGTCTCATTTTATCAATTCCAATGCTAAGTTATGAACAATGGAATTACTTCACTGATCCACAGGTAATGTATCAATACAGATTTATACCTTACCTGTCTTGTGGAAATATGAGAAGCTGTTCTGAATTGTATAATTCCTGCAGTACGTTTGAGAGAAATTGACCCCACCACCTTTCACCTCCACAGAGCTGAACAAGCAGAAGGCCAGTATGCAATCGTATCTTGGGGGTTCCACTGATACACAGGTGTTTAAATAATTCTTCGCACGCCTGAGCATGAAAAGTACTCTGCAGAACCACAGGAACTGAGTGCCCTTTTAAGAAAAGAGAATACTTCTGTTTAAAGAGGCAATGACTTGAAAACACAAGAAGAAGTTTGCAGTAAGTTTTTAAAACTACTACAATTAGACTAATTGGCACAGGAGCAAAGGAGGTGGGAGCATATGGGGAGGTGGCAATTTGCAGGTAACTCAAAGACCAAGCCATTTGGTCAAAACCAAATCAATACTATGTCAGTGCAAATACCCCACAGAGTCTACGCAAAGCAAAAACCAAACCATCATCATGCTTTAGAACAAACTGGCACAGAAAATCACAAGACACACAACCTATCAATAGAACAATGTTCTGCCTTTTTTTTTTCTTGTAAGAAACCCTAAAAACCACCATTCCCACTCAGATTTTTCAGTTTCAATTCTCCAAGGCTTCTTTCAATGGCAATCTTAGGAAATAAAAATCTTTACTGGATATTAAAAAATCCTGAACTGAGTAGAAATACTGGTTTTATGAGTTCACTACAACCACCACTCTCGAGGCAATTTCTGCTTCCTCAGCCCACTTCTAACTGCCTAATCCATCTCCAGCATTGCATAGGCTTCTGTGCTTGCAGATCCTTCCACAAGGTCAGTCTGCCTATGAAAACCACATGAGTATTCTGCCTGGGCATTTTTTTGTTACTTCAGTGAACTGGATCATCCCACAGAAGGATCCGATGGCTATCTGAACAAAGGAATATGCAGCCAGGACTATAGAAAAGCGAGAAGGACCTTGACACCTTCTCCAATCCTTTTCAGGAAGTGCTTAGACCAGCTTGGTGCCACTGGTAAAACTTTACGATGTATGTTATCAGCTACTAAAATCACACTAGATGTGGCTTGGAGCAGCCTGGTCTAGTGGAAGGTGTCACTCTCCATGGCAGGGTGTTGAAACTGGATGATCTTTAAGATCCCTTCAGACTCAAGTACCATTCTACATTTCTATGATTCTATATTTGAACATAGTTTAAAGGCCTTATAGCAGAGAAGTGCGAGTCAAGAAATAGAAATACTTGGAAATTGTTTCTACTAACACGACAAAAAAATCAAAACCTCAAAAAATACTGACCATTGGACGAATGCAGCAAACTGAGCAAAGTATCCAGTAAGTATCTAATGATGGTGCGTAACTGTTCTGTGGATGACATCTGAATCAACTCTTTTGGGTCAGATTGTTCCTTCAGTGTTTTCCTACTTGCACCTAAAGCTACTTTGAGTCTCTGAACAGCATGGTGAGCCAAGTTGAGTTGAAGTTGTAGCTGAATGCAGTCCTGGTAAGCAGAAAATACTCTGCTGTCTTCTTCTACTGCCTTGTCTGGCTTTCTCAAAAAGTACTGGGCATTGTTAGCACTATTGAGTGGTGGCAGGTCAATACTCTGCAGAAGGATTTCTAACCGATGACAGGCCAAATTGTACCTAAAGGGAAATATTCAAAAACCACAAATCTATAAACATTAGCAAACAGAAATACATTTGACACTCACCCGGCCAGAAGACAACTTCTGGTTCATTGTGAATGCACTGTTAAAACAGATACTGAAAAAAGTACAGTGTAGTCTTTGTTACTGCTATAAAGACATTCACAACAACTCTACAACAGCAGAGTATTTTTTGGTCTGAAGAATATAATGGGAAGAAAAAAAATCTGTAACATTATGATATTCCAGTGTTTTACACTAAAATAACTAGCAAATACACTTTTTTCCTGCTAACCTGCACTGTATGTCTTCTTGCAATGCAACCATCATTGCCAAATGTTGATCAATTTCTGGCTGATTTGCTGCTTCACCTTCTCCTCTGAGGGGATCGTGCATTAGTTTCAGCTCATTTTCAAAGGGTAGGATATAAGTATGGCCATAATAAAATCCTAATGGGATTTTTGCTCTGGCATTTGTGCTACCATACCGACCAATAACAGTGATCTGAAAGAAAATGCAACTATATTGTAACACAATTTTATCAAAACAGGCAAAATAAACACCAAGTCAAAAATACATTAAAAATTTATAGTCAACAAAAGTTTGGTCTGAAGAGAGCTTAAGTGAAAGTTCACGTACTAACAAACATCAAGAACTTAAAAGATCCTTTTACCTTCATAAACCTGCAAACTGGGGGTGGCAACAAGTCATGTAAAATAAGTGAATGTGTGCTAATGTCAGTAGCCACTACCAGTCGCCTTCCATCCACTTCCTCTCCTAAAGTCCAGATGTCAATAGACAAAGAAGCCAAATCTCCACAAGTGGGAATCAATACATCTGTCAGTAATATAGGTCTTCCAAAATCCAGGGTCACAAATCTTCTTGCTCCTAGGTGAGAAAAACACAGGACTGCCTGAAAGACCAGTGTGTGCTAACCAGCAAGACGTGTTACTTCTCAAACAATAAAGCCATTGTCTATGTATTGGTTAAAAGGTATATAAAGGTTTATGCATTGTTTAGAAGGTATATTTGTATACTTGAAGCTAAAAATAGCTGAACAATCCCAGAGACTCCCACTACAGCTTGAACACTTTGAGAAGAAAACTTTGGCATCAACTTAATGAATAAAAAGCAAAACAACTTCGTTTATTTCTGAACAAGTGCTCTGTTCAGAGACCCAACATATTCCCCAAGTCTCCAGGATTTTTCAGCTGTCACCAAGTGCTAGGTCTTAAACTCCCAGATATAACAGAATGCAAACTGAGAAATATCTTTACTCTGGAAAACTAAGAGAGACTGCAGCTAAGCAACTTACTTAAAGTCCCAGAAAATATTCCACTTCTTACTAGAACATGTGTCAAAATTATTATTAGGAATTGTGGTTTTACCTGAGTGCATTCGCTCTATAATAATTGACTGATGAGGTGGAGGTTGAAGAAAATGTGAAGCATGAGATATTGCAAGAGCAAGGCCAGATCCAAGTGGATTCTGAGGAGTGGAAAAACATCAGTAAAATTTAGTGGTTAAAATTTATGCATTTTTTGTGAGCTGTTAAAGATGTAACATTTTGACAACACCTCACTACACTTAGATTTGAGCATGAACCATCAAAATATATTAACTACTAAGTTCAAAGGATTAATAACTCCTTACACTGTTAAGCTAGCTCCAATAAAAAGAAACCAGAAGAGGTACTGTGACAATACTATCGTGCTTTCGTAAGTTCTTTACGTATGGTGTAAATTTAGTGATATAGTTTTCATCTCCCCCAAATAAACATGTACTTACTAGCACTCAAGTACAAATTAAGACCCTGATAAAGATTACAGCATCTTGCTTCTCTAAGAAAAACCAAAAGAAAATAATTACCGTTCTAGACTTGCTCGTGTTTTTGTTATGTGCTGCAAGGTTAACTGTTGGGGGGTCAATAACCGAACCAGGAAAAAGCTGGGCAAGCTCTGCATTAATAACAGCAGAAACTGCTTCATTAGGTGGAGTCAAAGGTGGAGTCATGAAGAGAGGAGTAGTTTTTGGTGTGGGCGGAATGACATCTGAAGGATGAATGAAGAACCCTGGAGCTGCTACTGTATTAGAAGGCACAGAGTTGTGAACAGGACCAACTGCTGATGCTGCTGCTGCCGCTGCTGCTGTTGTCTGATGCAGTTTTGCTTCCAGCTTAGCTTTCTGTGGAGAAGATGAAAGCAGTGCATGTAGCAGATAATACTGCTTGTGAACACAGGAGTAGTATTGAGCCACAAGTTCAACTTTGATTATACAACTGGATTTAATAAACCTAAGCTACCTTCAACATAGCCACACTGGATGACCAACTACAAGTTGAAAAATTAAACTATTAAACTATCTATTTAATTTGACTCACAAGCTGAGGAACATGAGTAATTTGATGGAGTAATCAAAAAAATAATAAAAACCCTACCACTGAACAGCAAAGTAAAGTCAACACAGTCAAGCCTCATATGAACAATGGCTTTATGACTGGTACTTCCCTGTGTCAGCAACTGTGCTTTTCATTTCAGTATACTTTTTCAATTTCAGACTGATATACTTACTTATGAAGACTTAGTTTTTACTACAAACTCCCAACCCACCCTTAAAATACACAAAAACCAAATCTGAAAGACCAAAGCAGCATGGGAGACACTCCCAGCACTTTGCTTAAGAAGAGTGAGCCAGAGTGCTGAGCAGTTCCTTCCTCAAATACACTATGGAGAAAAAAAAAGGCAACTAGCTCTGCAACTACTTTCTCAGCTTCCAAATTTTAGATACAGCACTAAAAAGAGCCAAATAGCCTCCAACCTGTTGCTGAAGCTTCAAAAGCTGCTGCTGTTTCTCTTGCAGCACCTGGAGCTGTTGCTCGGCTGAGGCCATTGCATGAGAGAGAGACTGCAAAGCTACCTGGGCTGCTGAACTCAGTGCTGTCGAGGCTTCCCCAACTGTTCCAGAAGAGAGGCCACCAACTGCTGGGGTAACCCCAAAGGTACTCACTGGCATGAAACAAACAAACAAAAGAAAACATGTATGTAGAAATTATAAAACACACCTTTAATTCCTTATTAATTGTTCAGACTGACATAAAAACAAGACAAATATCTCTTTCTATCCAGTTCTTGCTACAAGGTAACATCACCTTGAACTACAAAGTATGTGTTTTATAGACTATGCACACTGGTCACACATGCAATACTTGGATTACAGAAAAGACACCTATTGCTCTGGAATTCTTCCACCACAAAAGGCTGTAAGGTAAAGATGCAAGCTTGTACATTATACTCTCCAGAAACAAATTGATTCAAATTAATATTTTTTTAACCCAATTTGTTTGCTAAGATCCAAGAAGTTTAACTTCGCATATAGAAATTATTTAAGAAAAAACAAAGCACAGACAAAACATTTCAACACTTGCAAAACTACAAGCAATCAGTTTGTCAAACAGTGCCATTACATTCAATTGAAAATGAATTGTGGAACTATGCTAAGTAGAAAAAATGAAAAATTGTATATACCAGTAAACGTACTTGCATCGTCCCTTTCTATTCTAGTTCCATCACTTGTTGAAACACAGGTAAAGTGCAGAGGTTCAACTTCCAGAAGTCCAGTAAGGGAAGTAAAACTACCTTCAGCAGCTGCACAGCTACTTATTTTCCCATTTCCTGAAAGAGAAACATGTATCTGCACAGTCAGCCAATATTTTCTTGATGGTGAAATTTCAAGTCATGAAGTGTCAAAAGGGACAACTAAATATAATGCACATATTTTATTAGTTCATGTTGAAGAAACATCTTAACACTATCACATCCTCAATATAAATGGAAGTATATTTCTAAAATGATAATGCTGTCAAATCTGAACAGAGTATATTAATAAGTCAAACTGTCAACTGTGACAGAAGCGTAGTATAATCTTCTTAATTCCAGAAATAAATTATATATGGATGCTCTATTCTTTCTACACTGAAAGCTAATTAGCTTGCAAAAATATATTGATGTTACTGGAAAGGAAGAGGAAGAAACTGTCAGACCAACTAAGATCATACACGAATTTAGTATAAAACCCAGACTATTAATCAATATCCGAACAAATTCACAGAGTTTTATGGAGGAAGGTATAGGAAGGAGAAAGACAATAGCGTACAAGAGAAGGAAAGGAGTCACTATGACTGATGAATATGCTTGCTATGAAAATAATTTCCTGATAGGTAAAAACTATCTAGTTCTTTAGGACATTGCAGGGCCTAAAGATTCACTTACGAATTAACCTGAGAAGATATACACAAATATGCTTTTAAGGTATTTTAACACCACTAAAACAGAAAAAATATCTCATTAAACTTCCATATTTAAGCAGAGGAATGCCATATGGCAGCTTCCCAACTTCAGAAAAATCCATTTAGGTTTCTCTGCCTATGTGAGTGTTGCTACCCTAAATGATTAGTAACACACCTCAAGGAAGCTACTTGAAAGAGGTGATAAATGATTCCTAGATGACTGACCCAGGGAATGAGAGCAGCCTTTCTGTCTAATCTCTACCCTGAGATATTCTACAGGATGAGAAAATAATGGATTCCAGAAAGAGGCTTTTTCTTCTTGTCCTAAGGCCACAGGAAATGTAAAAGATATCATGAACAAGAGAATACCTTAGACTTCAGCTAGGCTGGGAAGTACAAAATCACATCTTCATGAAAGAAAACACTATAATAGAGATTTACCAATTCTACCACAATCAATCACTGCTAAACATACCTACCTGATAGAACATCAGACAAATCAATTTCATCTGACTGTACTCCAATGCTGCTGTTGTATACATTTTTACAAGAAGAGCCACATATTTCCAAATCAAACAGAACTGGATCAAAAGGTGAGCTGTATAATCCATATCTGCAAATAAGACAAACAGCACCATTCACACAATAAGAACTAATATAAAATTATTTAGAATAAAAGGCCAAGTATTTCACCATGAGGATTTATTACATTCCAAACTATTCTGTTCATTCGACACATCTTAGAAATTATCACTTACTTAAACTTCATTAAAATAATTTATTAGATGACATTTTCAAACAGCTTATAATGCTAAGTAACTCTTAAGTAAGTAACTCTTCGTTACTGAAGAGTTTTGAAGATGTAATACTGTCCTGGAAGCATGACACACAATCACTAGAGACATGGAAACCAGAACTACAAGCCTTAGACAATGAGCCACAGCAATATGCACACCTGCACATGGTAAATGAGACTTTATTCTGAAGTCAATAAAAACAGAGTATTCTTCCAAAACGGCGGAAGAAATTCCACCTCAGCTTGTTAGCTTGTTCTTCCAGCTGAAGTAAGAATTAAAAAAGGAAATGCTGCTAGGCATACCTATCAACACTTGTGATTAAATATCTCAGCAAAAGAAAACTCGTAACATTTACACTGGGAGTACTGGAGGGGAAAAAATAGCACCATCATTCAAAGTGGTCTTAAATCAATTAGGGTTTTATAAGACAAGAAAAAGGAAACTCCGAAGTAGTATCAAAATCAGTGGGGTTTCTGTTCATTTGTGGTTTTGTTTCTGTTTGTCTGGGAGTGGGGTTTTTTGTTTCAGGGGTTTTTTTAGTGTTTACCAATACCTATTACCAGAAACTGAAAAGAGGGAAAAAATGGAAATCAGGCCAAATTACTAAGCCCGAGTAGAAAGAAAGAATGCATCTGTGTAGGTACAAAAGTGAGAAACATAACACTCTGCACTTTGGCAAGAGACTGAAGAAATCGGAGATATTTCCACAAACACACCAGCAGGGACAGTAAGTTCTTCATCCCCTTTTCCCTTTGCCTCTGAGCAGTTTCTCTTTTCTTTACCAGATGAGGTAAAAACCTCCAAGATGTAATGCTGAGAAGACTGGAATGTTTAAATGTCTTTTTTTGATCAAGTAATCACAAAAGTGTAAATGTCTACATAAGTACAAGACCAGCAATAAGGTAAAACCAGATTCTAGTCTTCTCTGAATGCTAAAATGTTTCCACATTAGCTGGGCTCAGTGCTTTTGGCCACACAATACTATGACTGTAGTTATCAGAAAATGATGAACAATCTTACAAAAGGGCAGTAATTGCTACAGATCATCTGAAAATTACAGATCAACACATTTAATATTATATTTCCAACCAAGTTACCTACAAGGTAGCAAATTTAAAATAACTTTATACTCAGAACAACACAGGATAGACTGGGTTCCTCTTTACAAGCATGCATTAGACAGGACCAGTGCATCCTGCACATCTGACCAGACTGACGTGTTTGCTGCCTGACCTTTTTTCATATGCCAGCCAAGACAACATGCTACTGTAAAGTGGCTACTAAACACACAGAAATGGTCAGACAAAATTCAGTGGGGTACCTTCACAGTCTGTTTTAGACGTCAGATTTAACATTTCAATAAATCAGGTCAGCTCAACACTAACATTGATTACTTACATGTTTTAAACAAAGAGTTTGATTTATTATGTAAGTAGGTGATAAAATGTCAAAATTCTCCAAGAGCATTGTAGAGTAGAATCAGAATTTGAACGTACTGCAGAGAGCTTAATTCATTGTGCCCAACTCAGATTTATTTCAACAAGTGTAGTGCCTTTTACCCATTCTTCAGCAGAAACCATCAGGTTCACAGTTTTAAGCTTCATTAGCAATCCTTTTTACAAAAGGATATAGAAGGTACATCAACAAAAAAACAAAGACTAAATCAAGAATGTCATGTAAAAACTCATCAATCACCTTACTCATGTGTGCACTAATGAACATAAACTATGCGAAATACCTCTTCTGCTTCATTCATCAGAGTCCTCAACTGGAATAATGTCTAAAATTTTGTGTATCACAACACAAGGAAGACAAGGACCAAAGAAGCTGAAGGAAATGCTTTAAGAATGTCTACGGATCTGGAGAGTACAATAAAGATACAAATACACTCCAGACATCCAGAATTTGTTTAGAATGAAAGAATCTGCTCTCCATTGCCAACGTGGGCAGGACACAAGCACTAAAAAAGGCTTTAATTGCAGCAGAAGAGTTTTCAGATTAGATGTGAGCCGGAGTCAGTTCAGGTGCTAATGGTAACACTAATTTAACCACGTCGCACCTTACAATATTTAGAATTATTTAAATCCATGACTATATGAATCTGGTACTTTCAAGAATAGGCTGGAGAAATTTTCTCAGATTTTCTGGAGACAAAACCAACCTGCTTTTTTGTAAGACAGTCTAAACTCCTATCTGAAATCCCTTTTTTTGTTGTTCCCTGAAGTGCAAGTCATGTAACACACCCTACTGGCCTTATCCTTGCAAGTTTTACTTGATTTATTGCAGCACATGATAGTAAAATGAGTACTACTCTCCCTTGAATGTGCAGACCCATTAATGAGACATCTGCTTTTAGCTGATTACCAGATGTTAGGCCATTGCACCTGGGACCAATGACAAAGAGGAAAAATACGATAGTATAAACTCTGCAACACAAATGCACGCAAAAAAGATAGAACACAATTCAGGGAAAGGAAAGGGAAAAAGGGAAAAGCTATGGCTGCCTACTAATTTCTCGTTAAAAACAAAACCAAACACAAAAACCAAAACCCAGAAATTACAGTATTCTCTTGATCCGTAGACATATGAAGGAAAGACCCACAAATATTGCTTAAATTGGTAAACTAAATCAAGAAATAGTCCTTGCTAGAGAGCTACAGTAATCAAATAAGGAATTTCCTGCTACTCTTAAACTACCTATGGGGTTACAGAGTTAAAAGAGAAAGCAAATTAAGTTCCAAGAAGAAAATCAGTAAAACACCATCTAGAAACATTCAGAAAATCTAAGCTTGAAGGACACCAAGAACGGGCTCACTTCAGAAATCTTCCCTTGCCATGCAGACAGCTGTGCTCACTAGAAGGTGATCTGAAATGTCACATACACCAAATTCAAAAGTGGGCAACTGGAAAGGAGGAAAACCTTCTATTTTAGATACATCGTTTAAAGAAAGTACTTGGAAGCAATTTATATGAAGGAATAACTTGATTCCCGCAGAAAGGTGGCATTCTCATGTCAAGTGTAATTTTCACATTTTTCTCCTCTATTTGGTTCAGTTTACTTTATTTTTCAAACTCTCAGTTTTTCCAGATACCATTTCTATTGCTGGGATAAGTCTTCTAATCAACTGGAAGGACTAGAGATGGTGAAATAAATTAACAACTAAGTATAAGAATGCAGTAGACAGCACGATAAGGATCCAAGTGTAACACCTGAGACTAAGTTTTTATGAAGTATTTTGGAATTACAGTTCTTTAAAAACAAAATCAAAAATAAACAGATATCCTCCCTCCTCCACACCTTCCCTTACTACATTTTCTATTATATTTTCAATTTTATCTGAAAATTCGGAACTAACCTCCACCAAATCTTTCCTACCTTTATCTTGCTTGACTTTGAGGAAAACTCTTGCACCCAAACCACAACTGAAAGAGCTGTCAAACAGCAGCATTTTTCCTTCACCATAATGCAGCTTTGGAAACTGCTACACAACTGAACCATCAGGAATTTCCTTTTTGTATCATGTAAATCCAAAGTTAAATGGCCAATCAGTTCAATATGTAAAAGACGTAACATCACAGTTGTAAATTACGTTGGTATGTAACTTAAAAGAAGAACCTGCATTCCCAGTAAATTACTCCAGGTCTCTACACCTAGAATCTGGCCTTTAGAAGAAATACATTAAATATATGGTCAGCCTACTGTGCCAAACTGAAACTATTCAGTATACTTAATTCCCTCCAAGAGTCAAAATAGGACATGCTTGGTTAGTCTTTACACTAAAAATCATAAATACTAACTTAAGGATTGCACAGACTTCAAACACTACATACACACTGGCTGATTTAAAATGTGAGATAGCAATTAAATTCAACTTTCAATTCACACAAGTTAAAACTTGTTTTCCAGAACTTTAGCAAATTAATCCTTCTTCAAACAAATACAGCAAAGTATAACACAACCTTTTTCAGAACACCAAAGGATGGCATTAGACAGTTCTTAGGTTTGTTTTTATCAAGTTTACAACAACTACATTTCTTAGTACCTTGTCTGAAGTAATGCTTCCATTGGTGTTAGGCGATCCTGCAGCTGCCGGGATACTGCAGTCAGCAGTGATGCACAAGCTGTACTGCATCCTGCCAAATCTTCATCCTTTACATAGTTCAGCAATACAAAATACCAATACACTGATCCTGCATAAAAAAAAAATTATTTCAGGTGAAACATGATGTAAATTTTCCACTGAGAAACCATACTTTGAAGGATAATCAATGGAAGTGATAAATAGTTATCTAATGGGTACTGAATTCAGACTAGGAGGTATTCTACCCCTTCCCTTTTCTTGAGAGACTTCAAATAAGAATCATTCTGCAATCATAAGTTTCCACAAGTACTTCCAATTCTTTTATCAACTAACACATAACTGAAGGAAAAACAGTTTCACAAGAGACAGCATTGCACACTTCTTTCATTGCTCCTGCCCACAACAGTCAAAATGCTCTTGAAGTGCTTGCCTAGGAGTTCCAATCCCATCAGAGCCAAGTCATACTCCAGAGCCAACTGTTTTTCTCCTTTCATTCTCTGGTTCTGGTTGCTGTCTCCTTAACCTGTATCTGCTGGAGGCACTGCTTCCATACAGATCAGTTCTGGAAGCACAGCACAGTTGTACTGTACAGAAACACAAATCTCTCCTTCTCCTTCCTTCAATATCCTCTGTAGCGATGTGTTAAGTGTTTTGACCTGGGTGGTCAAAACAAGCCTTTTGGAATGAAAACTAATTTTTCTGCAAGACCCCTTGGTGATGCCAAGCTAGAAACAATTCAACAATGTCCTAGTGTGAAAAGCAGGCCTTGCCACCCAAAACACAAGGGTGAAGTCATCTTCCCATTCCATCTGGCACTCCAGATGCTTCAACAAGGTGCTAAGAGACCGTTACATGGCAATATAGATAAGGAAGGAATTTAATTTAGTTAAAATTTCCTTTTAGTGCAGAAGAATCGGAAGTGTATTGCTAGTTGGACATCATTTGGATAGCCAAGTTTCCTGGCTACCTCCTAATTTTAAAAAATAACGGCCATCCCTGACTGTCACTTATACCAACAGAATCTGCTGTTGCTAAACACCTTTCCGAATTCTTACAAAACTTACTTAAGCTCTTCCAAAAATGTCAGAGTTCATGCTCTCGTTTAAGGAAGCTTATTTGCTTAAAATTCCACCAACTACAAATGTCTACTTCATGACCAGACCACTCCAAGGAGCATTTTGTACTAACTGAACAATTACCTCATTTTAATTTCACAGGAGAGTCCAACACAACTCGACAAACAAATGTACAGTGTATGTTTATGACAACGAACACTGTGTACGTACCACCTGTGGCAGCAGCAGGCAAAAGAGGCATATTGTCAAGCAAAGCTTTTAGAAGAACTGATCCAAACCCTTGCTGACTCGGGTCACACCTGCCATTGCTACAAAAAAACACAGGCACTTTAACGCTTAAGGAAGTAAGAATGAAGTATGAAATCTCCAGAAGATGAAGCTGGAAAGACTGATGTTCTTTGCAGTCACAGCATAAACACATTTTTCCTGAACAGAATATCTACCAGATCTTGTTGCTTTATGAATACAATGTCAAACAGTAACAAACATATATTTCAGTTCAGAACACATGCAAATCCCCCAAACACATGTAAAACAGATATAAACAAAAATAAATATACACAAATAATTAGCACTGACCTGATGCATAGTGCAAGGAATCGTGCACATTTGTGAGCTATGCTCCGCCCAGCTTCAAAGAAGCAAACACGTATAATATCAGAGACACATTTACGTGTTTTAGAAAGCAAACTGTCATTTCCCTCCTTTGAGCTGTGAAAACAAGTTGCATACTTTAGAGAATTACATAAAACTATTTCTTTAACCAAATTGATACTGAGAAATAGCCGTGATAATTTGAACACAATTCCTCCCTTACCTGCCAGGGCCATTTGAATATACTCCAGCCAACCAACAAAGTGTGTCGAGCACAAGACTCTGAGCATGTTCTGTAGTCAGACCATCCTCTGTCTTCTTGCAAAGAGTGGTGAGCAGCTTCTCATGGAACTCTGAAAACTGTAACATGGCACACCGTTGAACTCTAGGGAGGAGGGGAAGGAAAGAAAAACCAGAATTATCCAATATGGCCATTGTCCCATTAAAGTGTCTCTCCAGCTTTGTATCCTGTCTCAGTAGCAGCAAAGAAGAGACTCCTAGCTGAAAGTAAAAGCAGTACGCAAGCATACAATACTTTCTGTGCACACATTCCCAGACATCCTACTTTCTGCTCACAGAACTTCCTACATTACAATATATCTAGTCAGCTTCTATGAAGTTTCTTCCCCCCTATTAACTTGTCTAGCAACTTCTAAACCTAAACAAACATTCACCATCTACAGCACTCTTACCAACTGTTTGCACATACCTCTTCGAAGCCACGGTTGACCTTCTTTATGCCCATTACAGTCAGCGCCACCACTGCAGGGTGGCAGCTGGTAATACACTTTAAATGCTGTATTACTTGCATCTAGGTCTGCAGTACCAAACCAAAGACTTGTACCACTTCTTTGTTAGCTACATTTGATTCTAAACTTTTTGACAAATAATCTAATTTCTGCTGTAAGAAACAATGCAATGTGGAAATAGAAAGGGAAGATGCTTCCTTTTAAAAAAAACCCCAACTATCCGTTTTACCAAGAAAACTTATTTACATTTGCCTTTTGAAGTCAGGCAAAAAAACCCACTCAACATATAATTTCATGCATGGCGTTACTCTACCACAACTTTCACAGCAATAGTGCCCTCTTATTGCAATTTACAGGATTTTCTATATAAAATAAGCTTATGAAATGACAACTTGAAACAGTATCTTGACCTGAGCTATTTTGAGAACTAAGCTTTTTATGGTAAGTGTAACTAAAGCTAGTATTTCTTCAGAATTAAAAAACACCTACTAACCTTTCCTTTGAAATTGAAGTTTTTTTAAATCTTCGAATTGTTACAGAGACTTCTTGAAGTAAGTCACAGCCGCGCAGATTATCTGATTTTCTTGAAGAAGTAGTGGCTTCAATTTTGCTAGATGGCTTTTCCTTTATTTTCGGAAAAAATAACATTCATAAATCACGTTGGTTCTGATTTATTTTAATACTTTTTTCAGTGAAATGCAAGCAGTTCACTGAAGTCTCTCTGAGCATTGTACTAAAATAAACTACTTTTATTCACTAATTGCTTTAATAGAGAACAATAAATTTATTCATATTCTGTAATCCATTATGCTCTAAATAGTCTAATAATGTCCACAAGATGTACATCACATAATCCAATCTTACAGCTACAATGATCAAGAATAAAATACACACACACAAACACATACACATATCTTCACAGAAGGATAAGGACTAGGAACTACTGAAAATACTCAAGGAAACAGAAGTTTCAAAAACAAGTGTTCAGAATGTGAAAGTGGCAGAACAAACCTTTTCAATTAAATCTGCACAGAAGAAAAAACTTAGAAATGTTGAACTCTAATTCTTGAAGGTGTGAACATAATGTCACCTCTTTAGAAAGCAGTTTTTAATGGATCTTAATTCTGCTAACAGCTGTTTTGTATTCAGATGACATGAATCACACCAAGTCTACAACTAACACACGAATCTTCCTTGGCTATTCATTACCTTGCCTGCTGCAACTTTTGCCAACAATGAAGCAAGTGAATGGCCCTTGTTCGTCTGAGGTTTTAGAGGAGGTATTCTAACCACTGGTCTAATGCCACCATTGCAGATTTCTTCTGTTCCTCTGTCACTCACTGCTTTAACATGAATTAAAAATGAACGATACTTGCCACCAGCCATGCCTAAAAGTGGAGAAGAAAAAGGGAGGGGGGAGAATTTGCACAGTTTAAACAGATTGTAAGTTGTAAGCAGAACAGATCAGCCACGTTAATTACAGTAGTTTACCATCGGTTTGAAACAGCAACTCACTATGGTGTTACACAGCAAAATTTGTCAACGTAGTAACAAATAACAAACCTATGTCTGACTACAGAAGTATGAGATGCACTTCAGTCATGCACACTGCATGCAAATAACATAATAAACTGGTTTACCTTTAACAAGCTTTGGACTTGTTAGTGTCAACATTCCAGCATGTCCTGATAGATCGAGTCCAGTAGCCAGCCATACTGGACCACAAAGTATATCTTCCTTGTGTTCCTCCAGAAATGGACACAATCTAAGACCTTACAAAACGAAGAGTAATATGGATTTGAATTAGCCATAATTAAGTCACAAAGTCTGATCATTTGCATGGATTAAAAATACACTACATCAAACTCTGATCACTAAATACATACAACGCTACATAAAAAATTACTTGAAGTTCACTTTTAGACACTTTCCAGTGAAACCAATTAAGGTAAATGACAGTTTTAAAACCATTTTCAATTACATGATATGGATTAACATATATGTCGACTGGCTTATAAAACCCACGAAATACTCAACTGATGAAATAAAGAACCAATATATAGAGAGCCACAACCCTTACAGGGTCATTACTGAAGCAGGACAACACTGTTTAAAACAAAACAAAATGAATAATAAATACAAAACAAAGACAACTTTGTTTCTTCTATGGGATATACGAATTATTGAAATCATCATTCACTCATCTCCTGCTCCTTTCTCAGCATGAAACACCTCCTTTCAGCACTTTTATTACCCCTTTAATCCTTCCCCTCATCCTTTGCAATCCCTCCTTTCTTGGAGTCATAGAATCATAGAATGGTTTGGGTTGGAAAGGACCTTGACAGTCACACTCTACATAAGCTTGATTACATGAGAGAAAAGAAGGCGTAAAGTAAGACTGTTGAAAGGACCAAGGAAAACAACCATAGCTCTAGAACTGAGTCACTCCAACTGTCAAATTTTAGTCTGCAGCTCTCCTCACTCAGACCCACTCATTGCCTTTCACAGTCTAAGACATTTTGTGGAAGAGTGCTAGTTAACAAAAAAGTTATAAAAACAGGCACAGCCAGTGTGACGTGGCCTAGTTATGAATTCTTTATGTTCCGTTCCTTATTTTCTCGGGTTACTGCAGCAATCTCTACAAAAGCCAGGTATGCAAAGAAAAATTATATTAAAACTAGCCAAAGAAAAAAAGTAAAATACTGCTGAAATAGGCTAGCAATTTAAGTTAGAAAGATGCCATATCAATCTACTTGATTTCTAAATTCAAATAAATATTAATCTGCTTGTAAGGACCAAACGTCTCTAGTAGCTTAGGACATTTCTGATACGTTTGTGTTAAACTTTCAACTCATACAGCAAACAAACTAGAGAGAGAAATAACTTTGAAGACAGCTGAGAAATTAGTCTATTTTAATGTGTGAGAAATTTTTGCAGAGGAATTCAAATTTATCATTAAAAGAAGAAAAAAGCAAGCTCCTATTTTAACTGAACTATAACAAGATCAATAGAACTTACATTGTGGTTCCTCTACATCCATATACTGCATTTCTTCACTGAATTCCACCAGTCCTGGTTTTCCATTTCTCTCCACTTCAATATTATGAGCTGGAGATAAAGGAAATGTGATCTGTCTATCTACTGCTGCTTCTGGAAATAAAAATATTAGCATGATTTCAAACACTATTCAAGGCTCAGGAAAAACAGAAGTGGTAGTTTTCATAGTAAAACTATCAACTTTCTGCCCACAGCAATATTTCGAATACAAACCCACAAATATACAAAGACATGTTTTTCATATGGATTGAAGTTGCAGCAAATAGTTAAAAAACCAGTATTTCTGAATGACTTGTAAAGAGCCTGTTTTAACACTGCCCAAATTCTTTCCCCTAATAATCAACTGCAGATTACTCCTAAGCAATTAGATTCCAGTACTGAAAGTCTGATAACTTAAAATAACTGGATTGCTCCTGCTGAACATCAAACATTATTTTGGTAATACTTAAATACAGCCCTTTTTCCAATTAAATGGATCACATGTATTATACATGAAGAGGACATGCAAGCAAATTAACAAGAAGCATATACAGTGAATTAACTGCCAGACCAAAACCATTAGTTCCCAACTGGAAAAATTATGCCTCTGGCCTTCCCATTACTACACACTACATACTTAACTGTTTCCAGGGCTCCTGTCATACAAAAAAATGACTGAATAAACTCTGCCATACACATCTTCCTTATGTCTCATTATCTTAGAATTTTAGTTCCCTTCTCACCCCATGGAAGGAGAGAAGGGGGTGGGGGAGGAGTTAATTGAATTTCAGTCTAAGTTTTTTATACATTTCCAAGAGCCATCAAACAATGTTGAATATTACTTCTCCCTAGGACTGGAACATTTTGGTTAAGATCTACCACAGATATAAATTATCTAGCTTTGTCTTCCCTTATAATGAAATCATTAGTGTCCTATTATTTTATTCAATAGTGCATAGAAAAAAGCCAAATGTCACTAAAGTCCTTTTCCAAAACTCAAGAAATTGAACAGGGGAAGGAAACAACTGCAATGCAGCTACACTTGGAGAAGATGTCGGTTAGCAGCTGTGGATCTCCAATCCTACTGAATAAAAAAGAAATAAGACTTTGCCAAGGCTGCCTTGTAGGTGCTCTCACATTCCCCAGTCCTTTCCAGATTGCCTGACCCCCCATTCGATGTTCTCTACCCTGTCTGTAACAGAAAAAAGCAAATTCCAGTATACTGCATGTAAGGAAGTGAAATGTCATTTTCTGGAAGAGCTCTGTCATGTCTTCTGATCAGTATGCTGTGCTGAAAAGCATTCGCAGAGAGCTCTGGCAATTTAGTTCACAGCTAAATCAAATGTCTCCAAGGAATTACCAACTCGTGGAACTGTTTGCTCAGAACTGTTTAAAATTGAAGCATTAAGGAAAAGAGTTTAGCTTTTCTTCTATTGTTTTGTTCCATAGGTGAAGATTTTCAGATTAATTCTGACATCCAGATCTGCAAACGAACTGAAATCATGCTAAAAACAAAGCAAGTTCTATTCAGGAGAGAAACATGGACAATTTGTTCTGGTTTTTTCTTTGATAGAACAAATTTCTTCTATGTGTTAAAATTAAGGTTCTACAGCAAGGATTAAAAAAAATGAAGAAACTAAAAGAACACCTGTTGACTGCTGTCCTGCAGTCACAGCTAGCACTTCTGTTAAATCTAAACTATCTTGAACCCTAAAACAATAGGCTTTTCTCAAAGAATATTACTATGCTAGAATGTTTAGTTATTGGGCAACAACTGGTTTACAGTATTTAAGGGAGCATCTCCAGCACATTTTTTTTGCTGTTAAACACTGGGGGATGGTACAGAGTGAAGTTTTATGAAAGCAAGTCAATGACCTTTGAAATGACTATATTCCTTTCTGAAATTTACAGCTGTTACTCTTAAGTGGGACGGTCTTGCTTAGCAGTTAAAAAAAATAGGAAAAGGTAGGAGAAAAGGGCTTTTATGATCATGTTTGCTGTTCTCCTCAACACATTTTATATCCAGCAACCAATTTAATAATATCTGACAGCAAGACTTCTCTGAAATAGCCAGTTCCCAGAAACTTTTGAAAAAGAGGTGGCTAGCTAAAGATAACCAGTTAATGCCTCAATAAAAGGAGGTGCTGCATGTAATACCTTCCCCTCCTAGCAGACAAGGCAGCAGGACATGAAACGAACACTCTCGTCACAGCAAAATCCCAGTGGAGGCACTTCCACATCAAAGAGCTGACTTTTCAATTTATGCTACCCCCTCACAGGCTCCCTGAGAGCTAGTAAGATGCAGAGTCCAGTTAGGAGTCTTCCCAAGGCAAGAGCATTCCTAACTTTGGTCTACTCAGTCAAAGCTGCAAAGAACAAAATGTGAAATCATACTGCAGCTTTCACATAGCTTAGTTAATGAGCCAAATGATGAGAGAATTCCCAAGGAAGCCAGGGGGTTTTTTACTGCCATCAAGAAAAGCCTTGCTATTTTCTCACTGGCACATAATTTCCTTCTGTGACTTGGAATAATTTATTATAATTTTTTTACTATATCAAGACCTTGAAACAGCACCATTTGTTTAATCAGTCAATCTCTAGGATGATTTACAATTGACAACTTATTTTTAATGACTGTAGGATTCATGCAGTACAGAATTATAATTGAGTTCAGTCTTTTTGAGCTACGTACTTTTATTTGTATAAATGTCAAGATTTTGAAACTGTTTACTCAGTTTGTCTTCTCAATTTACATTCAAGCAGGATAAGTGAAAAGACCTCATGATACTGAGAAACAAAATAAAAAGGGAAATACTTACACAATTACAAGCAATTTTTCTGATATACATCACAGAGAATAATGACTTTGAGAAAAGAAATAACATTCTGAAAGATACCTTGAGTTTTTTCTTACCATTGACTTTCCCTAAGCCTGGAGCTTTATTTTTCAGTAAAGTCACTTGAATCTGGGGAATGTTTGTGATGTTTGAATTCAAGACAAATTTGAAGTCCACGTGTCCAACCATACAGGCTTTTGGCAGAACCAGTTCAAAGACATGCTCATCCCAGCTGTTGCTGTCAGGAAAAAAAGAAGACAATGACCCAGTGTGAGGAGAAAATTCCTATCACGCAGGCAGCATGACACTGTCCATTCGGCATCTGTGTACACTGTCTTTAACAAGATGAGAAACTTATTTTGCATTAGCTGACATCCGCATGAATTTCTGAAGTAGAAGTCTTTCAAACTTTAAAGCTTTCAAGATAATCGCATTAATTTTGTGAAGAAGATGTTAAAAAGCCAATTGATATGACAGGGAGAAGCAATGTTCAGATAAAAGCAGCAGTGGAAAGATTCCCTATTACCTCCATCACAGTACGGTTTTCATATTACTATAAATACCAGTTACTTGTTTCCACAAAAAAAAAAGAGAATAAAAAACCAAACACAACACTAAAAGAGGATCTATCAATTAGTGAAGAGTATGAAAGCATGATCAGAGGTACCTACCTTGTCATCTCTTGTAAATTGCCCTAATCCATTGTTTAACACTTACGGATGTCACTTTCTGGTGGTACGAAACCAACATACAGGAGACTCAAAACATTATTTCCAAATTATTTTTAAAGCACATTTGATAATTCATACAGAATGAAAAGTGCTTCTTACCAGGTGCACACTCAGAAGCCTGTGCTGTGCAAAAGGGTGCAGCTTTCTTTTAGTAAGTCACATTTGAAGACAAGTTTGGTTTACACTGAAAGTGTAAACTTGAGACAAGTACCCCTCAATGATCCGTTCCATAGTTTGATACACTAGAGTTTGCAAAAAATAGTTCAAACCAAAGAGCAATGAAAAAGAAAACTAATTATGTGTTAATTTTCTTGTTTGTGTACATTTTTTTTTAAATAATTGAACTTCCTGACCTCCTTAATTTAGCAGTAAATAATTTCTTTAAATGTACTTCGATATTTAGTTGTATAACTGAGAACACTAAGAAACTGAGTATGCTGCTATAAGTATTTTTGAAACATCTTTCTTAAATCTAATTCACAAATAGGTATTTTAACTCCAATAGCTTGCTACACGTTGAGTATTGTGCAGAAAATCATTTTTAAAAAGATTAAGGAAGGGTGCAAATGTATTTATTTCTTTAGAGTAATATCCCTGAAGGCCGGATCTCCTTCAGGCACATGTAATACACTTAAAAGAGATTTCAGGTACAAGTAATGAAATAGCGTGCCAGCTTTCCAGAGCAAGCAACATAGAAAAGCAGAGATTTTGGGAGGAAAGATGGACAGAAGCCAAAGATGGGCAGAAGAGAATTTGTGGTTATGATTCAAGAAGAAACAGTGAAGAACTTACAGTTAACTGTACAAAGAACACAAGTAAATAAAATGTAATGAAAATTTATCCCTCTGCTCTGGGGGGGAAATACCCTAAAACCTCTGTTAGCAACTGTAACACTAAATATTTAGAATCACTCATGCCTTTCCTCTAGCTTGGAGAACACATAATCCAGTGCCAAACAGAGAACAGTTTGGGGCTGGCTTTTCATGTCATGCAGAGCATGGACTAAATATGACACTCAAAAAGGAGCCAGACTTCTGAAACACGAAGTAATATTCTGCTCATCCAGTTTTAGTTAAAGATCTGGTACAAACCCAGAAATGAATAATAAACTACTTTGTCTGCAGCAGTCTTCTGAAGTCTGTGTGTTGCATACAATGCACACAGCCATAGTGAATTACAACTGTTATTTGTCTACTCCATAAATCTATTTTTGACAGAATTGAGCAGCAGATGCTCAACAGGCACGTATGGAATAAAGAGTCTCCATGAAGATCTCACATTAATCCAGCAGTTAAGAGATCTTCTTATACCTCTGGCAATAAATTTCAGAGTCCAATTCTGTGATTAGTTAAAAGACTCCCCTTTAAAGACTTTTTAAAATATCTCATAGGTTTGTTTAAGTCCTTTATTCATGTGCAAAGTTTCAAAGTAGCAAACAAATTAATTTACTTCCTTATTATTTTCTCAATATCTTAGCATATCTATCCTAAATATCACTTTTCTCTGATAATCTAATGCAAAGTCTTTTAGGAACTCTTCTACCTTAGAAACTGTTCTAAACCTATAGCATCTTTCTAAAGAATAATACACAATCCATGCTGTGCTCTAAGCACCAGTATACCATCATTCTCAACTACAAGATATTTTCCAATACACTTATTCATTCCTTTTCTAGAACATCTCACTGTCTGATCTTCCACTGCAACTGAACTTTGAACTGCAGAGCCATTTCCAGAGGTTAAACACTGGAAAGAACATCAGTATCTAGCTCTTCCTTCTTTCATATATTTTCCAGTATGTCTCCGTAAGATGAATACATCCTATATAAATTTGAGAAAAAACCAGGAAACTCAGATGTCACTGTTTTATCCATGCGTATTAGGAATTCATGTACCTCTCTTTTAAAAGAATTAACTTCATTTAACATTTCAGTTAAATTACCACTGAGGGGACAATACTGATATTTAGATAATTCACAAGGTAAACCAGACTCCGCTTTTCTGTTTCCTTTGTTGCACAGTCTTTTTAAAATAACAAAGTACGATTGGAACATAATGCCATTTTCTAAAATACAGTTACAGGATTATCTCTTTCTATCTATTTGAGAAACAAAAGAATTACCATATAAAATTGCATTACTCATCCATCTAACACTATAATCCCACATCATGATAGGTATCAGTATGAGGCACTCCAAAAGGAGATAAAAGGAACCTCATATTAATGACCAAAAAAATAATCCAGAAATCAAAAAGTTTCTTCCCAGATAACTTTTAATTAAGAGCTAACATGGCTTTCAATCTTAAGATTCTACCCTAAGAACAAAGGGATGGTAATTTAATAATTTTCATCATGACTCATAGAGCAGCTGTCAAAGATTTCCAGCACCAAACCAAAACTTTTAACTTTTTGTCTTTACAACCCTGTTTTATTTAGCAGCAGGCATAATTCTTTTCCTTAATAAAACAATATTCATAAGCTAATTTTCCACATATCTCTTCCAATTAACAACTATTGCCTTCACCACTTGTTTCCTTATAACTTCATATTGACAGCTTTTTACTTTTCAACTGTTGCTGAACACACTTGGATAATCAATAGTTTTAACTGGAACTTATTTAGCAAGGAACCACCTCACTTCCACTTGCTACATACAGAATATTTGACTTACACAAAGCAAAACCACAAGATAAGTAAAGGTTTTAAAGCCTATAATGCAAGTTTTTAACCACAGCTTATGACTATTTATTTAAAACAAGTCCAGCTCCTGCTACGTGTCAGCCCTGGAAATGCCTGCATCTATTATGTGTTTTCCCACCTGGAATGCTTCATTATCACACACTATCTTTCAGTTGTTAATATGACATGCTTTTTTTGCCCCACACATGACCTTTAGCTTCCCCAGCACCCTTTGGCCATTTTGTTGTTTTCACTCTATGGCTATTTTGAGTCTACATGACAATCCAAAGGTTACACATCAGCGGAACAGATGCGTAGCAGTCTGACCCCAAAGATCCTGTAGTGTCTTTACGCACGTCCCTTAATAAAACAAAAAACCTTCTATCTATATTTTGTTTCTCCAAGCATTTTTCACAAAAAATTACACAAAGCTACTTCAGGTAGGTTTTAAGCAATCCTTCAAGGAGCCTGCAACACTGCTGTACTCATATTTAGGAGCCCAGAGGAATTCCAAGTTCTCATGTCACATGTGAAAAACTAAGTCCTGCTACACATACTATGCTGGTACAGTTCATTTCAATGAAAATACTGCCTAAACTTCAGCACTACTAGGGCTCTGGAGTGGCTTAAATATCTCATCTACAAAGATTTAACTTGAATAGACATAAATCCAGATTCTACCTTCATATTTTAATGTAAATTACAATATGGACAATACATTTAGGACAACTAATTAGTCACACTGGCAGCCACGGTTTGCATTTTCTGATTAAATAATATACTAAAAATATGTGTATACATAAGAAGAGTGAACCAGACTTTTACAGAAACTATCAAGAATATCTCTAATTCTGGCAAATGTACTTGTTTAGTTATGTAATGTAATGACCACACTTGGCAAATAAAAATCCACTAATTCAAAATCTGACTTTTCAATTTGTTTCAAGGTCCACTAAAATGCCTCTGGCAATCTCATGAACACTCATAATGCCAACTGCCAAACAGAGATTATCATCTTTGAAAACACATGTTCTTAAACTTGCACACTAGTTAAAAACAATTAAATTGCATGAAATTTGTGGCTGTACAGCTACACCACCTAGTTAAGCAGTGCACACGATTCCTCGTGCGCCATTCCCATACGTACCTGTCTGTCTGTAGCTTCCAAGTCCGAGTGTGCTGAGCTGCATCCCCGTGGTGCTGCTGGTGAAGATGCTGAGGGTGCCGCCTTTGCTGCTGCTCCTGCTGGACTTCCACCCAACAGGGAGGGACAGTGGCTGAAAACCGTGGTGTCAAGGTCTCAAAACGGGTCAGTTCCACCAGGGACGTCAGTGTTTCAAGGGAGAATGGCTGGTCCACCAAAAGATCAACTCCTGAATAATTACAGCACATACATTCATTACTACATAGGTATTTTTTCCAGAACATCCTATAAAAAATAGTTCAAAATATATCAGAACTGCTATAGGCAAAATGAACTACAAGTCATATGAAGGTTTTTTAGTCAAAAAAGAATAAACTCCCTCTCCCCGAAAAAGCACCACCCTAAACAAACAACAAAAAACAACTAAAAAAACCTCAAGAAACAACCACAAGAAACTAAACATCCCAGCCTTGAAGCCACTATCCTCTGAAGGCAGTTCACTTGGAATAAATTTTCTGAATACTGAGAGCTCTGAGCATGCTGTCTGGGATTCAGCCAGAGGCATCAGGAATAAGTAATTAGCCAGCTATACTTTGAAGATGGAAAGCTGATTAAACATTTTTTTAATATCGCTATTGACTCAGATAAAAAAGGTTTTATATTTCATGAAAACAGACATACAGAATTACTATGCATTCTTATCACTGTTTAAAATATTACTTCGGCCCCTGATTATTAATATAGACTTGTTTTATGGTGGATAACTAGAATGTTGTGGAAGGTTCCCCATTTGGTTTAAAAGAGGGGTAAGTAAAAAACAAACATGCTTTATGTAAAGCACTTAAAAGACACTGGGCCTAGACAATTATTTTGTCTTCTTGTCTTTATATTTAGGCCTTGTACCAAGGAAACAAGGATATTAATTGAAGTATTGAAAAGTAAAACATCCCAGGAAGCCAAACACCTAAAGGAACCACAAAGAAAACAAATATAATCAGATTTTCTCAGACATACAACACCCCCAACCAACCAAAAAAAACCCAAACCAAACAAAAACCCAAACCAAAACAACAAAACCCCAAACAAAACCCAACCAATCAACCAACAAACCGCAACCAACCAAAAAAAAACCCCCAACCAACTGAACTTCAGGGAAAATAAGACATGCACAATGTATATTTTCTAGTATTTTCAGTATTTTCTCTTAAAAATGCATTTTGAAGGAAAAGCCTTTACTTGTAAAGAAATCATGGTTTTCAAAAGGGGGAAGTTTGCTACCTGACTACCACTGTCACCACTCAGGGTGATAATCATACACCAACACAAATACCACCCTCCCTGTGAAGCCTGAATCTAGAGAGTATCTTGAAAAGCACTCCAGGTTGAGTTTGAGGTGAGATACTTGAACAGGTAATAAATTCACTCTCATTGCAACTATAATAATTTCTACTTTTCAATCTAGGAGGCAGGAAAATGCCAAAGAAATTAGAAATGCTTTAGAAATTGAATTTCAATAATACAGCAAAGACCTTCACTTTTTTAACTGCCAAATGTGAACCTCATTAGCTGGATGACACTGCAATGAGAAGTGAGATCATTGCTCAAACTGTACAAGCCTATCTTTGAGCAGACTGGATTTTTCTGCTTTGTTCTCCTTCCTCCTCCAATAGAAACAAATCCAAATTCAGAGTATTCAGAGCAACCACATACAAGTAATCAACCCCTAAAACTGAAAAATGAAATTCACTTTCCACTGCTGTCAAGTATGCTTTGGCTTCTTTTAAAAATCACAAGACTTTTATTATTTTATTATAGTAACGAAGTGTTATAACAAGACAAACTTCTAACAGCAAACTTGAAAACACGTTTTAAACTGGTCAGGAAAACTAATATTCTTTTTAAATTCACTTTGAAAAAAAGCATTATTTTAGATTACTTCACCACAAAAAACCCTCTGCTCCTTAAAAGGAAACAGTAATCTAAGATTGATATAAGGTTAACTTATTTTCTCTTAAAACCATAAAATTTAAAATGCATCCAAGTTGCAAATTCAGGCTTGAAAATAAAATCTAAGAAATGCATTCTAGAATGCAAACAATGGAGAAAAAATGCACAAAGCCCACAACATAAAGGAACAATATATGAGCAGAAGCTTCTGCTTGTTGCAGGAGCTCATTTTCCCAAACAGAAACCCTTGTCTTGAGCTGTGTCTCTGTCTGAAAAACATGCTAAGACAGAAGTGGAAGAAAACATTTTTGTCTGTTTTTTAGTATGTAAGACCAAAAGAGAAGCAACACTGATACTACAAATGCTGGGGATGAAGGCTGATCACGACCCATGCAAGTACTGACAACCTCAGCACTGAAGAGGTTTGCACAGCCCTAACAATCATTCTCGTATATTCTAAGAGTCCTGTATTATTGACTTTAGTATCCTTAACCTGGATAGCTCAGACTAAGAGTTCTGCAACCACCATTTGGCTTCAGCAATTCCCACCCAGACCCCTCATTTCAGCACTGGCTTCTTATGACTGTTAAGCTTCTCTCAGAGCTTCAAATAGCTCAGTTTGATGCCACAGCAAAATAGTACTCAGTTTATCTGATCATTACTGTGTACCTTACAACTCTTTGGAAACCATTACAGAACAAGATCAAGCAATACTACAATGTCTGAATTATATGACTACCTAAAGGAGGACCTGCCGCTTGTGGACAATCTAAAGATACAGCTACTTTGAAGTCTATACATAGATAAATCAATTTCTTATTCCAGTAAGTCATATTCAAGGCTATACTGAAGTCTGGATGGGAACGAGATAAAAAAAGGAAAAAAATTTCCCTTTATAGTAGTGGCAGAATTTAAACAGTAATGATGATCTATTTGACTCATCAGGATACTGTTGGAAGTCACTTAAATCCGCTGATAAGCTACTATACAGGGAATGCATCCATTGAAGCACACCTATGTCCTTGACATCTATATTCTTTTTTGCTCTATTTGCCATTAGTGAAAGAAGGCTGCAGAAGAAAGCCATAGACTTTTTTCCCCTCACATATGTACAACAGGTTATTTTCTAGTGATCTTCAAACTTCAGGAATGGCTTCTTCAGTGAAAAAGAGGAGGAGCAGGAGAAATTCATTCCCAAAGCAACTGCTGTAATGCTGCTGACAAATAAACTTATGGCAAAAAGCATCTTTTCCTTCTTTCGTCTGACTCTTGCGGAATAAAATTGAGGTGACACAAACACACTCTGCCACACTTAAAATCACACGTAGAGAATGGAAAAGGTCAGAGTGTTTTGTTTTGGTTTTTTTTAAAATCAGGAACTGCTGAAGTGTTATGCTTGTACACACCCAGTGACAGACATATAGCAACTACAGAACTCTAACTTAGGGCAGCAAAAAAATTATAAAGCAGCATGCTATTAAATAATTGAAAGTCATGTTCAGATGCAACTGAAAAAAGTATTTTTATTCATGACACATGTACACATGTGCAATTTACCTGCAATGCCTGGACTAGAAGGGTTAGATAAGGGCTTGGTGCCTTCTGATGACTGTTCCACACTTTTGGAAAGGGATCCATCTACAAGTATATCAGCTTCATCGATGTCATCGCAGGTCCCTCCAATCTGAAGGAAATGAAGTTCTCCACCTAAAATCACAGATAACAAAAGAAGAAAGTTTAGACAGACATACAGCTAAATTCAACTCACAATACAGGCTTACACTTGAACTGCTATGCAATTATGACAGTATTTATACAGGACGGGAAATTAGTAAAACTGTACAGGAATACTTACTTTGCTAATTTTTTTCAGGGCAAATGCAAAACAGAACTACAAAAATACTGCAGTTGCAAATGGCATCAAAGGTAAAAAATATTAGGGGTTTTATAGGAGGACAGGTTTCAAAAGGCAATTAACAAAGAAAACCTCAATAGAAACCAGAACCCAAAACCATTATGACACTTCCCATAATTCAAATTATGCTTATAACAGAAAATATTCCATCATGTCAAGTGAAGGCCTACACTACCTCATCTGTACAGAGTGCATAAATTTCCTTTTAAAATTTAGTATTTGAAAATTGAAAATTAAACGAATTTCTCTGAATTCTCCTAACTAAGGAGCTATCCACATTATTTCATCAAACCCAGAATTAAAACACTGATCAGATCAACAGACAAAAGAGCAAAGTCCAAAATTTTCAATGGATGCAATGTAGTGATGGAAGCTTAAAATCATTCAAGTAGGTTGCCCATTATTCACCACTACAGGTACATACAGATCAATTCTATCATTTACAGAGAAGTCACAGAACCAAAGAGCGCTAAGATCATCAGGTCCAACCATTAACGCAGCACTGCCAAGTCCACCACTAAACCATGTCTCTAAATGCCACATCTGCATGTCTTTTAAATACCTCCAGGGATAGTGACTCCACCACTGCCCTGAGCTCCCTGTTCCAACGTTTGGCAACCCTTTCTGTGAAAACATTTTTCCTAATATCAAAGTTAAACCTCCCCTGGAGCAGCTGGAGGCCATTTCCTCTCATCCTGTCACTTGTTATTTTTGGAGAAGAGGCCAACCCACACCTCATTACAATCTTTTCTCAGGTAGTTGTCCAGAGCGATAAGGTTATCCCTGAGCCTCCTTTTCTCCAGACTAATCAACCCCAGCTCCCTCAGCTGCTCCTGACTCCTCCTTCGACTTGTGCTCTAAGTCACTGAGAAGGAATGTTTAATTTTACATAAGGCTGGGGGGTGGGGTGAGAAGAGCTGTTACCAGTTCCAGAAGTTACGAAAAGTCGAATCAGTAGGATTCAAATCAAGAGGCAAATCCAGGCACAGGCCTTATGTGATTTTTCTGAAAAAATATCAGACTGACCTTCAGCATCTCACTAACATTATGACAAACCCTGTTATGTAAAATATCCAGGTAATCTGAAACAAAGAAACCTGAGAGTAAAAATGTAATAAAACCCCAAGATAAAAGCAGGTATATGGTCTTGTACTGTGAGGGTTGAGGAGAGTGGAACAGTGTGATAGAGAGGCACAGGGAGGCAGAGAGAGTGTGAGGCACAGAGAAAAGATGTGAGGCACAGGGAGAATTCGCAGTTTTGGGGGTTTTTTGAGCTCTCACTAAGAAAGGCCTGACAGCAAATGGCTTAATAAACTCACTCTTTTATGAAGACAGAATAACAAGAGGAATATAATAGCTCAAATGACCAAAATGGTCAGAACAACTCTATGGACAGGATCAGTGCATTGTGCTGTGGGAAAATCCACCCCAGGTCTGCGTAATGTTGTACAAAAGTAGTGTTCCCAGGATCTGAAGGGATGGGAGATTTTCTCATTATCTGTATTTACCTTTTTATGCTATTTTCTCAAAACAGCTATTTCATTAAGCCATTAAGCCATTTCTTGGTGGGTCTTTTCTAATTGAGAGACACTAAGAAGCCTGTACCTCCACTCTGTCAGCAACAACCCATACACCCTTGATGCAGAACAGAACATCCCAAGGACATCTCAAGAGTGGAGGGAGAAAAAAATAGTTCTAGCAAGTAACACTTGAGTTTCCTTGAAATTAAACAGCTCATAAATAAGCAATTTTCCTCAAACTTCAAAGAGAGTTAGAGACACATTAGTAAACACAGACCTTGACAGCTTCATTTGGTAGTAAGTCAAACCCCAGTTTGTTTATCACTTTGTTTACTGCTCAGCAGCAAAAATGTCCTTACCATTTTTTCCATGCAAGAGAATAGTCAGAATCCCTGCATTCCTGAAAGATTCCAGCACTTTTCCAAGAAAAAGTCTGTGCTAAACTCACTTCCTCTTATTTTTTAAAAAAAGGTTCTTTAAAGAAGTTTACCATGAACTTCAGTTGTACAGTATCAGCGTCTGCTTATGCACACTTCCAACACGCTGTAGATGGCTCTGCCTCTCAGAGAACATCCAAAGATGACTTTCTGATGATGCATGCTTCATTATTTGTTTCAATGACACTGTAGTTCCAATAGTCAAGTGCCAGTGAAGAAAACCTGTGCCAAAGTCAATGCTTCATTTTTTTTTTGGTGTTACTACTATTGTTTGCAGCACGAGGCTGAAAGAGGGACTCGTCCAGTGCTTTCTAACTCTAGCCAGGGAGCAAGCACCTCAAGTAGCAGTTTATCTGAAGGCTTCTCTGCTTGCATCACTTTGACAGAGGTAATAAATGCTTTTGTTGCACTACCAAGAAGATATGAAAGCTGACACTGACTTAGTTACCACTTAAGAGACAAGTTGGAAACTAGCATCATTATACTTCCCTCAAAAAACAAGTAACACAATCAAAACATTGTTGATTTAATTCTGAACTGTATTTAAAACCCACAATTTGCACGGATTCAAAAACCTGGTGGGCAATACAAACAGAACAGAATCATAAATTCACTCAAATAAATCACAGGCTTCCTTCTGGCAAAACAGTTCCTAGTTCCAGGAAAGCAGCACTGGAATGAGGTAGACAGCATGCCAGTGACTACAGCCACCGCAGTCAAAGCCAATCTGGTGAGATGTTCCTGCGCTCTAGAAGGAATTTGGGAAGAGTGACACCATTGTCACTAGCAAATCACAACACAATGACATAGTTGAACAATATCCAATTAGTTAAAAGGAATTAGAAAACAAAGCCATACCATGGGAAACTGCACTAATCAATTTATGGTCCCCTCCTTCTCTTGTCACTGGTTAGCTCTAAATGTGCAAGTTCAGAACACTTGAAAAATGTCATCAAGAAAGCTATCCCAAAACCTCACTTGGAGACACTCCAATTTAAACTACTCTTGGAGATTTTAGCTATAAAATTCTGCCTCAACTTTGAAAAACTAGAATGCAATTGAATAGGGACAAGCAAAAGTTACTATGCCTAGAAAGAAATAATCAAAAGCCCTATTACAGGATTAAAAAAATCAGCTGGACAGCAGTTCTGCAAGAGAGGTTCTTGTGAGTCAGATGATAAATCTCATTCAATTTCCTGCTCAAAAGTGCAAACATTCCACTATGTATACGCACACGGTATGTACAGACTCCAGATCTGCTTAAGGAACTCATCTGTAGGATTACTGGGCCTGGTTTTGCATATCTTATCAAGAAACTTGTGGACTGACTTGGTCAGATCTTTTGGGAGGGGAAAGTAAAGGTTGCTTTGTTTTTTTTCTTCTTTTATAAGTTTAAAAGAATTGGAGACATTCAGCTCGAGAAAATAAATGGTGGGAGAAGGACAGCACTTAAATATATTTTGTCTCTCCCTCCTTTTTTGACGAAATCTCTTTGCCATATTCATAATGAATAGTACAACAGATATGACTCCAGGAACAAAGGTGACACAGGCTAAACATTAGTGAAAAAAATCATCAACAAGGACAGCATGCAGCAAGAGAAGTTTCATGAGTAGACTGAGAGACTAAATCTCCGTTGAAGATGTTTGAAAACAGGGTGATCAGTACTCTTTTCTGAACGGGTAAGTGTCATTGACCCTGACTTGAAGATGAGCTTTTAGCATCACTTCCATCAGTAATTCTGATGCAGAAAAAACCTGACCTCTCTCCAATCCTATTAGGCTCCATTACCGAAAAAGGCAGAAAACTGAAAATACTGAATTGATTCCTGAACTTCAAATACGCAGTACACAGGGCAGACAAAGCCTAATGACAAGGAAGATGCAAAAAAGATATCCAAACTAAATCCAAAAAAAGCTACAGAGTGTGATCAGTACACTATTTACAACTTAAGAGCAAGAAAGCTGCTATAAATGAAAGGCATGAGATTTGGGAGTATCAATTCTCAAAGGTATCCAAGTGCCATCCAGTTCTGCCAGGCTTGCAGGTAAGAAACATCAGCATAGGCAACTCACTCCGGAGTATCAAAATCCAGCCTGAAAAAACACTTTTTGCGACAAAAGGGAGGGACTAAAAAAAATTCTTGTTATATTGTAGCACCTTTAGAATGTTATAATGTAACACATTCAAAATTTCAGGAGAACACTATCCATCAATAAGAAACTATAGTTGACCCTCTTAAACACAAGATAATAGACTTTACATATCAAAAGATCACGCTACAGCTGCATCCCTGTTCAAAAACAGTACCTGCTGCCTAGTTTTAGAATAAAGAAATTACTTGTTTTCTTACTTATTATTTTGAACATTATAAAAGAGTTTAGACTGTTTGATTAACGACACAAGAGAAAACATCTGAACCCCCATATGAGAGCAGACAAAGCAGGACTAAGAGGGATATTAAATATAGTCTGCCTTGGCCAAGGGGAAGAGAAGATAGCAAACTACAAAGAGATTAAAGTTCACTATGTTTGCTTAACAGAACTGGAACCAAGAATATACTTGCACACTTTCCCCCAGAGGTCAAGCTCAGGTAATCCCTGCAGAAATAGGTAAGTACCTGAAGCTGACACCAAGAGGTAACACTCTGAAGTGTGACTCACAAAGACAGATGATGTCAAATGTAGGTCTAAAACATCTTTCCATAAAACCACTCCAGATCTTAAGCACCCATTCACACAGAGGTTTCTTTTTCAGTCATATCTTAGAGGCAGCTATGGAAAAAAATTTATAATCTACCAATGAAAATAATTTATCAACAAGCAGGAGAAACAGAAGAAAATGCTACTCTGCATTCAGAATTTTCAGACATTAAAGTACCTCTTTGCCTACTCTGATGTCTCAAACAAATAAACAGGAAAGAATACACTGCTCATGCCTGAGTATTTTCCAACATCATCCAAGCATTTCCAATGCATGTATGCTCCAAAACTTTCACTTAACATTTTCATTTATGTCTTTGCACTACAAGCTCCTTTCTAGATGGAATAACGTTGAACACATCAGTGAATACAGTTATTCTACTTTCAGTGCATCTTTCTAATGCTATCAGGCTGCAGGCACCATCCCACACGTGGCAGCAAACCTAGAGGAGCAAACACCTCAAAGTGATTTGCGAAGGAGCCTAAGAAAACTGCACTCAAGAAAAAATAATAACAGCAAAATCCTCCATCTTCAGCCACCTAGCTAAGCAAGAAATTCTACCCATTTAAAGCAAAAGTTTAAAGGATGATTATGATTCAAGACAAGGAAAATTATGCAAAGCCTATTCCAAATATTAAGCTATTGAAACATACAGTAAGATAGAGGATTTTAAAAGTTTTATTAATAGCTGAGGTTCTTGATTTGCTTTTTCTTTTAGTGTTCCTGCATTTTATCCCTGTTATGCCTTATTTATAGACATTACAGTTCAAGTAATTCTCTACCAAGTGACGTATTTTGGCATAAATATTTTACTCTGAGGCTTCAGACATAGCTACCATCAGTTCCTGAAATCCAGACTTCTAATGGACATTGACCCATCAGTGTTCATGATGGGTCTTTGGACTTAATTTTGCAAAAGTGAGAAAAATATAACAGTGACTGAAATGTTAAAAAAGGGATAAAAATTGAAAGCCTCTAAAGACATTTAAGCAATGAAAAGAATGAACTCCAAAGTCCACAGTTGAGCAAAAAATGGAAGTTCCAAAGAGAGGTGTAGTGGGTGTAAATCAAAGATAAGAATAATCTGTAGGTTTTGTTTTTTTTTTTTTTTTAAAGTAAACAAAGTACTAAATTCAAAAGAAGACCCTTGCAGGCTGACTTGATACCTGTAGCATACTGGGCTACGATAGTAAAATTACCCCAAAATCTCAGTCATCTTAAGTGCAGCATGAATAAAATAAATCCAACTAAGCTATTTAAAAATTCCTAGATAGATATTATAATACTGAGAGAGATTTATTGGAAAAGCAGAATAATGTGCTTGTCCATTACAAGGAAGATAGAAGTATTCTCCAGTCAGTAACAGAGATGGTGGCTATCTAGGCAGACACAAAATACTCTACATACAGAATAAATGCTTCCAACTCAAGAAACCTGTATATGTCACACTCCATGCCCCAAAGTGGTTTAGATAATACCAAAAGCTACAAGAATATAATTACCATACACACTAACACTGGATGGAAAAGTATCATGCACAATAAGCCCTTTAACTTTTATCTTGAATCTTAAAACACAAGAAAGACAAAACCGATTTGATGCAAGAAAGAAATTAACAGTAATAAAATTCTGCAAAAAAAATATCTGTTTGGAGGTCTTTTCAATGACATTGCAGTTTGATCAGCTAAGTATAAGGTAAAAAACATTATGACATGGATATGATATGATATAACAGTTTTCAAAGGCAATTAACCTTTCCATTAGAGATCCATTTTAACTAGGAAAAAGCATGCATTATTAAATACAGCTGAAACAGTTTAATAGATATTTCTTCAAAAGCAGTCACCAAAAGAGAACAATTTAGTAAATATGAATGTTACCCTTGGGAATCTGCAAACATAAATATTAGTTACTAACTTGCAATGTTTTCATTCATATTAGAAAGTAAATCTAAAATGCCACTTCTTGAAATCTTGGTAGGTGAGTGAGAAACATGGAGCCTTTAAGAAAACGGAGATGTTTACAATAAACTTGACTTTATCTGTTGGAAATAACAAGTGAATCTGATTTAACAACTGCTCATAGCAGGACTTTAGTGTGACACCACTGTGAAAGAAAAAAGGTATCCATTTCAATTCCTCTAGTACAGAGGAAGCTCAACATGATACTGGTGGGAATTAATCTGAAATGTATGAACCATCCCACCAGCTTAGCCCCTCCGAGAGCCTAAGCATTTCCACCAGAGCTGCAATCAGCTGCAGGAGAACTAAACAGAACACTGGGACATGGAAGCACTCAGCTGGATGACACCCAGAGCTGTTTCCAGTGCTCCAATGTGACACAAGGAAGTGGGGAATTGTGTGGTGGTTTAGAGACTTTTACAAAGTATTCGTTACCTGGACTTGAGTTACACTTCCCTCCTACCTGCCCCCTTCCCTAAAATGCCTTGTGTTCATTTGGAAAAAAAGACTTAAAAACCGTGCATGGATAGTCAGGCTGTAATACTCAATAAAGTACAATCTGAATTTGAAAAAGCTGAAGCAGAACCAGCAGCATGCTACCTGAATGAAAATACACTGGAATAAGGTATAAAGCATTATCTTCTCTGCTCTCTTGAATATCATCAATTAAAGGCAGAAGACTTTTTTCTGAAATGTGATTTCTTTGTCGTAGAAATAATTACATACAAGAATTACTTTTATTTGTTTTGGACTTAAGAAAATCTGTGCCTCTACGATAATTAGACACATGCAAGAATTACTGCCATTCTAGAGAGGAAAACTGACATTTAAGGTGAGGAATTAACTAGAGTCCATGCTTCCTAGACCATTAAATTGTATGTAAATTCAGTGGAATTTGAAATTTGGGTTCTAAATTCTGTAATATAATCCAAATATAGTAAAATCAATAATTAAAAAAAATTTAAAGAGAAGTCTTACCTTTGGTGCATGCACATAATCTGTCTGTGCCCGAACAGTATATCACAGAGACAAACGTATCTGGTTCCTCAGTGCCCTCTTTTTTAGGTGGCTCCACTTTGGCCAGAATTTCAAAGTTCGAAAGATCTAATATTTTTACATATCCTCCCTGAGTAGTTATTACCAGGTGCCCAAGAGTAGAGATCTCAGATCTTCTCTCTCTCCCATTGCCATTTTTAGAAGTTAATTGTATTTCCTCTACAGGCTCCTCACAGTCGTCCTCTCGATTATCCAATATATCTGGTGGAAGCAAAATCATTGAGGTAATTGTGTCTTGGGGGTCTTTGATATGCTGGATTTTTACCGGTTCCTCCTCTAGAGTAACTATTCTAGTGGCATAATTCATCTTATAAAGCACTAGGTATCCACCACTAACACTTCTCTGTTCAGGCTGAATTATTAAAGGAGTTGGTACATCTGCTGGTGACTCATGCTGGATTACATCAATACTCGTGCCATTCACTACAGCAAGACTTGATTCTAGTTCCCCCTTCCTTCTATTACATAGTGCCGAGTTTAATTTGTTTAAATTATTCAAGGCCTCTACTTGATTTATTGCACTCAGAGATTCGACAGGACAAGTCCGCAGTCCTACTAACAGATGAACTCCATCTGCACAAGGTGTGATTGAGTCTACACACAGGTTCTCCTCCTCTGCAAACTTTGGCAGACGGAGGCACTGAACCAAAGTCCCAGGCTTGGGAACCATAGAGCTCCACTTGTCCGAGTCCGGAGACGTCAGGTTGGCTGCAGCATCTGCAAACTGCTGAATGTAAGTCACAGGGGGGTCCTGTAATAGCAACTGTTCCTGACTGTCCAGCTCCATTTCAATGATCTGTGGAACTGTGAAACCATCATCATGTATACTTTTACTCATAATATTGTTCATCTGTGAAAAGAGTTTTCCTGCTTTTTCATCAGACTCTTTAATGCTGTATAGCAGCAATACAGGCAAAGTCCTCCTTACCAGAGGGGAATTCAGTTCTGAATTAGTGCAGGATTCATTGTCAGTTGATCCCTGTTCCGAGACACTCTCACCTCGAGTCCTACTTAAGCCATCCAGTGATCTCTGAGAGTTACTGCTAACGGGAGAGGTAGCAGGTGATTTGTATGTTAATAGACCTCCGGCTAATAAACAAGGAAAGGGAATGTTGTGTTGTTCTAGATGTTTTTCCTTCATCTTTTCACTCTTACAGTTGGCTAAACAGGGATTTGCCCCAAGTTCTTCTAGATCTTTAACTGTGTCTTCCAGAACATTTGCAACAATTTCCCACTGAAGTTTTTCAGGTTGCTGAAGAACGCTGAGAGCTGTTATATCAAGGCTGACTTCCATCGTTTCTTTTTGTGATGTATGCCCTTTAAAACAAAAATGTTTAACATAATACAAATGCTCAAAAGAGAAAACAGGAATCATACTGCATAAATTACTCTTTGTTGGAAAAAAAGTATCTTTTTCTACATCTCATGCTCTTTTCTTCCACACTTGGTGATCCTTACTCAAAGACGCAAACTGGATTATAGAAAATAAACATGTAACCCTCCCTCCATCAAAATTTCTGACTCAACCTCTAAGAAAATAACACAAGAACACCATGCACAGCAGTGTTCTGCTTCCATGTGAAATCTTTATTCAGGAAGAGAAATACTTTATCAAAGTGCATACCCTTAGGGAAACAATCAAGACACAGGAACTCTTTCTGGCAATCCCCTGAATTTAAAGGGTTTTGTACAGCTGTAATTTGTTCCTGTTCTAAGGAAGTTCTTTTATCTTGGTTTGTGTGCTTTATTGACAGGAAGATAAGCAATGCTTGTTGTCAAGTAAGACATTTATTAACCAACGAAGTGCAGTTTTTCTTTTTTCCTGTATGCAATCTCTCCACCACACAAACAGTGCCTTAAACATTAGCATTGCTTTCAAGGTAAATCCTTCTCCTTTTTTCTAATACAGTGAATATAATATCATAGGTTTTGACAGGGTTTTTTAAAAAGCCTCAAAGAAGAATTTCCCCTTTCACCTCTAAACTATTACATATGTATACAGATCAGATATAACCTACCTGTCACAGATTCTGATCTGGAATGCTCTTCACTGTCTGAATCCTCCAGTAGGTCATCACTGAAAAAAATAATGCATGGATGACACCATGTAGACCCCAACTGCATGCTTATTTTTAATGAAATTAGTAAAAAACACAATGTGTACTATAACTGGCCATTCCTTTTAGCTAGAATTGTTCACTCACTGATGAGTTCATCACAGACACCAACAACATAAAGACTTTTTTCCTCCATTATCAAAGCAGTAGACCAGATTTCTTTTTGTCTCCTTCTACTATTGTATTTCCTACAATTCAGGCATAAATGGAATTAAAATGAAAGTCAATTCTCAGGAATCTTTCCAAGAAAAATAAAACCATACAATCAGGACATCTAAAAATTAATATCAACATCTTCAAATTCCTCAAAATAATCTCTGGAAAGTGGAGCTGACAGACTGGTCTTCAATTGTACCAAGGTGATTTTGTAGCTAGTACAGAAACAAGGTAGGAACAGTGTGTTGGTTTTAAAAATACTGTCAGGTTAATCATTTTGTCATAAAACCAGATTCTGTTCAAGACATCTTTTCAAGAGAAATAGGCCCCTGAGTAGTTCTAAGAATGTATGAATAATTAATGCATCTGACTTTTCCAATAAAAGGAATTATTTCCTATTATAGTCTCCTTACACACAGGAAGAAGAGTAATCCCTTTGCCGCTTCAGGTAAAACTACTCACAGCACCAAGTCAGATCCTTAAACTTCAATAAACTGGATGCTTACTTCTCATAATCAAGAAATAGGTCTTTTTTGGGTCAAACCTGATCAACCTTCACTTCACAATATGGCAGACACAATTCAATACTTTGATTCTCATCCAGCTTCCCCTTAAGCAGAGAAATGATAGTAAATTTCATGTAGGTTAAGTGAAATGAAAGATGCTTGGTTCTGAGCAGTATGACTGCACTATCCTTTATCCAGCTCCTAAAATCGGTTTTATTCTTTGACTCTTAAGGAGCTACCAGCCCTAAAGCTACAGTAAGAGTCCAGGCAGCCGTTCGGCCCCACATGCTGATGCTGCCGATGTCTTCAGATGAGCAAGTGTCGTATTTGCTCTGCACTACTGTACATACTGCACCAGCCTTGAAACCAAGGATTTACCTCCCTGTGCATGTAGCAGTAGTGTTACCTTCTTCTTGAAGTTTAAGAAGAAATATTCAGAAAACTAGCAAGACTCCTCAAACACCTTTTGTTCTAAATTTTCCAGCCATAATTCAATCTATTGAGCTTTGGCAATACCAGACAAGAGTTCCCAGTAAGAGACTGCATGAAGCATGAGTGAAATACTGCTTTTTCTCACGTCACACTTTCTAAGCACAGGCATACCCTTTAGCTTATCCAAACCCTTGCAACAGGACTATCTAACTGTTTAGAGTCTGTATGTGTGTATTAAAAGTACGCAAGGAAGTACAAATTCCTAGCACATCCACACAATTTATTTTCAGAATGATATAACCAGAAATTACTGAGAAGCAATCAGGAAAAAGCATGCCTCAGAAGTCCATGAGGAGCCTTTACTTTCAAAACCTGAAATGTATAATCCATAATGTAAGTTTTGGATTAGCTTTTCATTTTAGTTCCTTTCTCTTTTTTCTCTGCCTCTGAAACATCAGCCTCGGGCAGCAATGAGATCTGCAATCTCTATGCTAGTGAAGTATAAAAACTGGAACAGCAGGAAACTGGCTTAAAAAATAGAAATTTAGATTAGTCTTTTTCAAGTGTTGATTTGTGTACAAATACAGAGTGACTAAAAATATTACTTCCATGAAAAGAACATTACTAGTCTTATGTTTCACAAAGCATGACTTTGCTAGATGGCATTTACCACTTAGACAGAAGCGTTTCATATTTCTCGTTTTGTAGACTAGCATACCTGTCTCCTTCTAATTTTGGTATATCTGAGCAGCTAGAGGAATCTTCCAACCATGCTAGTGTTGGTCTCCTTGAGTCAACCCCTGAGCTCTGTTCTCCTGATAACATAAGTTGCTGCACAATAGCGGGATCATATGCATTGATTTCAAATTTTAAGTGGACCTGAGAAATAACAACAAAAAACAGAAGAGGTATTTGATTTTGAATCAAGATATGCCTGATCAGTAAATAGTCGATGAAAAATGCTTGTTTATATTGCATACCTTCATAAGTTTGGAAACATCCCATATGCAGATTTTTCCTCGTTTTGTTGCAGCAGCTAGAAAATGAGGGCAACTTCCAGATCCAAAGCAGGTTATTCTGTCAGTGCCATCTGTGCAGGGAAATTGTGCTGGACTTGTTGCCAGCGTGACTGAAAGAGGTACATTCTGAGTGTGCTCACCCTTGACAAATGGGCAGTTTGGGGAATGTCTCTCATGTTCAGACCTTTCCAGATGAAAAACAAACACAGAAAATATTGATTTCTTACTGTGAAAAATACACACAGCATATACAAGCTAAGCCCTAGAAGTGAAGCTAAAGCGGAATGGTTTGAACTTGTATTGCAGTCAAACACACAAGAGAGCTCTGAAGTTACTAACACAGCTTTCCCTGCTGATTCCCAATAGCAGACTGTATTAAAGACTTTGATCACTCAATGCACATTCATATTCAAATGCATCGATCTAGACAGTGCTCTTAACATAATTAGTCCATTAAAAAAATAATTGTTCTATAGGAAGTAGTCAATCATGCTCCCATGAAGAAAAGCACAGATTAAACTAAAGTACATTAAAACTCCAATGTTATGAGTAACTTCAGAAGCAATGTCCTGTTTTTATATCCACAATTTTAAAAAATCAAAACTGAAAACATCCCTGAATGTCACGTTGACCAAGGTGCATGGAAAAAAACTAATCTTGATATACTACTCAGGCAGAGACACGACAAGAGCAGATACACAGCTAGAAAATGTCTCGAAAATCATAAGTGAAAAGGGTAGACAAAAACTATGATGAAAATATTACAAGGAAAAGTTTTCAGCAAGTCAGGAATCCAATGTGTTCAAGAAAAGACTGTAAATTACCAACTAATCAAGAAAAAAATTTACATTAAGAACTCTTTAATCAGTGTAAGGTCCCACACTTCTGTCACTATGCACAATTTTAGATGATTCAGGAAACGAGTAATGGATGCTGCAACTTCAGATAAAAGGCAAATATGCACTACACAGCCATGGCAGTTTTTGAACTTGGAAAGAGATGTGTTCTAGTCACAAACAAATAGAAGACTTGGTTTAGATTCCTGCAAAGAAGTATTGGCTGACAACTCTCAAGGAGCAATTTGAAATGAAACAGCAAATCAGAATTAAGAAATAAAACCAACTACCATTTTTTTGTTTTAGTACTGTACCGAGATTTGATACAGTATGTCAAATCTTTTTGTGATTTGTTCCATGGAATCATTTTGGAAACCCATTCTCGTCAATGACTTGTCCTAAACTCACCAGAAATACCATGGAAATACATTGATTTTTGTCCTTCAAAGATTTCTAACCTCCTCAGCACAAAATTAAGTGGACTTCAAACATCATTAAACTTACCAAGGTTCATCTGTAGGCTCCCAGCACACCAAGCACACACTACAGGTAAAGCACATGGCTCTGTCATCTCCTGAGGAAGCAGGCTATGAAAATAGGAAGAAACACTTGAAATTTATATAGCTATGTACTATGAAACACTTTTAACTAGGTGATCAAGTCCTTTGCCTCTAGTGACATACTAAAGCATCACATCAAACATATAAAAGGTCACAAATTATATACTAAAAAGTGGCAGTATTTCACACTAAAAAAGGATACACATTACTATAGAAGAGCTCCAGAACTAACATTCATGCAAGTCATTGGATGCAAATCACAGACATAGAACAGAAATGCTTTTTCTTTGGCAAAAGTTCACAAGGTTAAAAAAATTTAGAACTGCAGCAGAATACATACTTGGATAAACACGGGTTAAAAAATATTCCTACCAATCTCTTAGGACATAAAGTATTCTCTATCATTTCTCTGCAAAGAACAGTTGTTACTAGCTGAAGTAACTGAGGAAAAACAATCAAAATTTCCATTCTCTTAAAATATAACATTTTCATGACCTCACTTCAAGACATGCTTGGGAATATGCAGATGCAATTCCAACATATGAATTTCCTGCATTTCTCCTTCTGTACAAGTTTAAGAAATTATCCAAAAACTTCATCCACCTATCACGCTTTGCAGCTGACAGAATGATGCAGACAATATTGCTGTCGAATGACAGCCACTGCCCAGCCATCATTATCTGAATCCATACTGTAAATATTTTTTTTACAGCAGGAATAATTTCAAGGAATGAAAAATGGAAATAAGCAAAAGTAGTGGAATAAAATGGTGAGGTTGTATTTTTTCACTAAGTCTAGCAATTTAATGTGATCTAGGACCTCACTTCGATACAATACAGTTTAAGTTCTACTTGGAAAGTATGGTTAGAGAATTCCAGTGCCAAGCTTATCGCTTTTTTGCTTTACTTGTAATAAAAAGGACTATTTACTTAACAATCTAACAAGGTGAAAGACAGATTCTAGATAAAGACCAACTTCATCTCTACTATTGTTAACTCGGATCAATCTGATATTTTGAAAAGTTTTATATGCTGAAGTTCAGAACAGTATTTTCTGTGATCTGTACAAAAAAAAAAAAGAGCAAACTCAAGGCACCAAAACCCCTTGAAACTTAAAAAAAAGAGCTGAATGACAAAGTTTTTATGGTTTATATATAATTGAAGGAATCCATTAAAAAAAGAGAAAAAAAACCCTACTAAAAAACATCACAACTTTTTTTCCCCTGCTCTCCCACCTAGGGAACAAATACTAAGAACAACAATCTTTTACCTGGTGATAGAATCCAGCTTGAGCCATAGGATCTGGCTGTGCCCACCGATAACCCACATGAGGCCATGAAGTGAATGTCTCCCGTCTGTTAGCTTCACTATACATCAAAGACCTAGAAAGGTGAAAAACTCTACATTACCCAAAATTGCCACTTAAAATTAAAAACCTGAACTATTTATAAGACTTTCAGTGCTTTAGTAACCATTAGAAATAGCATAAATAGTTACCAATAACTTATACGTAAAATTACAATTAACTATTATAGGAAAGTTACAAACTTCCCTCACTTGGGTGCTTAAAGTATATCCCCAGTGAAAAACAAAAAGCCATACAAGAACCTATGAGCCTTAAAAGCAGGATTAATAAAAGAAGCTTCCAGGTAGCCTATTTGATCTACCTGCAGAAAAGCATCAGATACCCAAAGCTATTCTGCATCTAAGGCAAGTGGAGAATCTAGCCCAAAAGAACTGTGAGAGAGTTGGATTTTTTTTAACATGACAACTACTGCAAAAACTTGGGGTTCTTAGTTCAAGAGATATGAATATGCATATTTAAAAATACTCTAAAGCAGAATTTTAGGCCTAACTGAATATATGGTACAACCCCCTCAGTTATCACTCACTACATACTGTAATACTTATAAATTTTAAACTACTACATCCCAAAATATGAACCCTTCTGCAACTCAACAGTTACAGAGCAAAGAAGTTCCTCTCTTTTCCACTCTCACTCAGTGCATGCCCCTCATCTGCCACTGTACATGAGAAATAAGTATCAGGTTTTCTTTTCCCTTGACAGAGTTTTGTTCTCCCAAGGACTAGGGCTGTTAGATGGAAACGTGCCTTATTTCCTGTTTCTGCTTCTCAGTTTCAGGAGATTTTTGCTGTCTTATAAGAGAATGGAAATATTAAACATTTCCTGCCAAGGAAGTAATCTATTCTAGCAACACCCACATAAGAGCTATCTTAACCTGACATTATACCAGCTCCAGAGACAGATCTTGGGAGAGCTCTAATCAAAATACAATATGGTGAGATACAGATAGACCTGAAGGCTTGGGGAGGGGAAGTTGAGATGAAATCAAATTCATTAAATTATTTGAGGTGTAAGAAATGATAATACATATGCAAAGTAATATTTGTACAGACACTTTCAAGAATGAATTAATTTATAAACTTAAGATTTACCAGTATTCTAACTAGTCTCAGCTTATGAAGGTTAAAATAATGAGTTACTTGCTTGTGTATACATGACCACTTGTATCAGAAAGAGATGAAGCAACAATCTGAGGTAAAATGTTCTCTTACCATAAACACCTAGCAGATGACTAGAGAGGTCAGAAGCAGCATATATACGCTCTGCAAAGGTAACTTCCTAAACTTCTAAACCATAAAACATAAGCATGACTCTTTCTTGTATGAAGGAAAAGGCATTGACTTCAGGATACAATGTAGTATGTATTTAAGGCTCTAATTGTTACCTTTCTAAAAGTCTATGTTGGGATTAAGAGCAAAGTGAATTCAATTTGCCTGGCATTAAAGTTGAAACCCATGACAGTCTTGTTGCATCCATAAAGGCTTTGCTAAGTTCAGTAGTATGTACGGCACAGTGTGCATTAAACAGTTAATTAGCTGTATGTGTAACAGCAACAAAGCACAGAATAGGACTAATTCTTTGGCAAGTAAGTTAAAGTCATCTAAGAGCTTACTCTGATACAACTAAGGGGTCAAATTCATCATTTGTTTTGTCTTAATATACCTGTCCACAGATCGCCCAGGTCCCACACCAAGCTCTGGCCTTGCGCTGGGTAAGAGGTAAGATAACCTATCCATCACAGAGGATGCTACAGGTAAGGCAGCAATATTTTGATTTATCTTCTTGAGTTCATTTACAATGGCACTGGCGACAGACTTCAAAACATGATGAGGAAGGTGGAACGTAACCGTTGCCCACTAAATAAGAAAAAAAGTGCCTGTGTTTTAAAATTTTAACATCTAAACAACAAACAGATCACAAAAGTGTCAAAACCAAAAACAAACACATGTGATATCAAGAAATGTAACAACAGAGACGCAAAAGCAACACAATCGTAACACAAGAAAAGTCAGTAACTCCAAATTTTAAGCTCAGTTCGGTTTATTAGTTGACTTTATCAGCAAAAAAACTAACCTTGCTTATTCTCTTACGAAGTGAAGCTTCACACATAAAACTAAGGAACAGATAATATATTCCACTGTCTTCAAATAAAATCCACCACACTGAGTCACAGATTTTGTATGTTTGGTAGACACACAAATTAGACTTGGGAATCCATGTTAGACAGTACAGAGACAAATTCTTACCTTTGCAACTTTATGATTTGCTGCTGTTTCATGTGAGGTATTTTTTAAGCCATCCTTCAGCTGTGTGATGAACAAATCATATCCCTCTGTGCTAGAAACATCTACTTTTTCTATGCAAGCAGATAACAGCTGCTGAGCCTAAAACGCAGATGTGCAAGCAAAGTTAGCATCCACACTGAATAACTACAACAGGAATTATGCTTGTTTCATTACTCCCGGAAATGTCCTTTGCCAGATCCTACTTTATGATGTATTATATCAGCATAATTCCCATAAAAGATCCAGAGCTGAGTATGATGTTCCAAATTTTACTTCATAGGCCAATCTGTAGATAAACTTCAGCAATTGTAACAGTACTACAAACTCCCTCAAGGGCAATATTACCAAACGTTAAACAAGTCAGTCATATATGTTAAAACTGAAGATCTATTAAAGCAAGCAATGAGGAGACATCTATTGCCCAATGCTTTCTTTTCAAAAGAATTCATTCAGCTTTAAGTACAAAAAGTGAGACAAGAACAAAAGTCTTGACATTTTCTGAGTAGCTTTGTATCTTCAAAAAGGTAGATAATAATGAGAACAACAACACTGCAATAAAATTAGAGATAAATTATTACAATGCTAATACAGTGAAGCTGAAAAATGAAGCAAAAAAAATCCCAGGCTAGTTTAGAAATGAGTTCTTAAACCTCAGAAATAATGCACCTAGAAAAGAATGCTATAAGCATCCATTTATAGACATTTCCTTCCAAGTCTCATCTGTCTCCAGCTTATCCCTCTGCCTGCTAACTTCATGTTGACAGGTAAGATTTAAAGGTATGCTTAATGTGCAAGGCACAGAGTATTCTAATCTGCTGTTAGGTGGATTAACATCTGAAAAATATTACAGGAATTCTTTCAAGTTACAAATACAGGGAAATATTTCCCAAGGACAATGGTCAGACAGTCCTTTAAACAACCGCAAACTGCTCGACACAGAATGGATCAAATGGCCCCTTGGTTATGTCCTTGGGAAGTTCAGGGAAAAAAAGACTGAAATAAGGCAAACCAGCCCCTTGGCTAAGGTTGTATTAGAAGAACAACAGATAGACTGTGGAAGTTCCTAAATTTTAGTGTTCTACGGGGAATTCAAAACAGCATAGAGGTTGCTTCATAACTTGTCAATGCTGACAATTAGAAATGCATAAAGGTGCACTGCACTACCAGCAGATCAAACATATCAAAAGACTACTTAAATTGAGTGCAAAAATTTGCAGAAAAGTTCTAGAGACAAACAGAAACTAAACACCTCTCCTTGGATAAAAGTTCTTGACCTTCTATGACGAAAGAGGTGGACGGATGTGTTTGTAAGATACTTGCTTAATATTTGCTAAATTTTTCCAAGGTCTGGGTTACCATCTCTTTAAAATTAAAAGGAAGAACTTAAGACTGATAATATTCTGCCTCCTACCTCACTGATCTGGTGATGAAACTCCTAAAGCTATCCCTACTGAACACCAAATTTTCAAACTTCTTTTTCTACAGGAAGGATCTTTACAGAGAAGTGCTGTAAAAAAGGATCTATTAAACCTTTTAGAAGCAAAGAATCTTTGTGCCAAAAAAATGACACAAACTTATAGGTTGTATTGAACTGTGTGAGACTGCCAACCTGTCACAGCAGACCTTATGAAAAGAAATCCTGACCTCTGACACTTTCTTCACACTCAGCCACACATACCAAGATGCTTTAGCAACCCACAAAGGGTGTAAAAGTGATGCCAGTGGGCAGCAAGCCTGAGGAACCCAGGAAGCTCTCTTCAGAGACCTCTATGAAAGATTGTATTGCTGTTACTCCTATTCAAGTCACATAGCTAAAAACCTCACATATACATTCTTGCTTCATAGTAAACACCAGTTATTCAATACTTCAGAAACACATAAATAATTACATCAATGCTGAGAATAAACAAATGCAACAAAATCCTAAGCATTACACTCTAAGCAGAAATGTCTACATTAGCTTCTCTTTAAGTGATACTAAATGCTCAAACCACAAAGCACTGTGTTACAGCTGATCCAAATGTAAAAGGGAACTCAGGTTTTCACAGAAAATGTCTTATGTTAGACCAGTTGACCTTGCTAGAAAACTTAAGATTCTGGCACTAATTCTTCACATGAAGAAACACCTTATTATCTGATTTTGTCTTTCTTTCCCTGAAAGACTATAACAACAACAAAAACAAACAAACAAAAAAACCCCAGGGATGCCTAACAGCCCAGACTGACTTCTAGAAGTGCATATAGATTCCATACATAAACACTGACAAAGGCAGGGAAGTGAGTCCTTATCTCCGGTCACTAAAATGTTCCTTCATCTGAAATAATGTGGTCTTGAGGCATGCTCTTATTTGTTTGAGATACAGGTAACTGTGAAAAGCTATGGCCCTATGACAGCTAATAACTAAGAAACTTTTCCATCACATGGTGCTAATATCACCCTAGAAACTCAGTCAAATGTCTGGTTTCAGTATTTCTGACACAGTTATTTACATACCTCTTTTTGTTCCCCCCCTCCCCCATCTTACCTCTGTAACCGGCAATTCAAGCTGAACCACGTCATCTTGTTTTGAAACAGGCGTTTGCAGAGCTGTGTCTAACAGTAAGATGCCATTGAGATCCTTCCTACATCCTACTGCATAATCGTCCACAAAGATCACTTTATCCACAGCAGAAATATACTGACATTTCACCCGTCCACCTGGTTTCGCTATAAAGGATAGATAAAATGCAAGATCTAATTAGAAAAATGCTTTTATAGAAAAGATCTCTATCTTCTGTTTTGGAAAGTAATGTAACACTTGGGCAAAATCTTTACTTCTTGAGATGATCAAAACCTAGCATTTTAGCTACCACAGTTTTCACCAAGCTTTTGTATTTCCCATATTAAAAAACAAACTACCAAATCTGTACATCCCATCAATAACTACAACCATTTTATTCCTACAGTGGAAGCCATTAATCGAAGTCCTCCTCCTACCAGGAGGCCTAAACTAGTGTTTTCAAGCTTAATGCAGATGCCTGGTGTACTTTATACTAGCTGACAGTCAATAACAACCAAATTGTACAAATCAGCATGAACACTAAGACAAAATTGCTAAATTACCATTAAGGTTTATTAACACCATTTCATCAAGCAAAACAATACTTAAACTTCTCAAAACTAAGTACAGCATGTAACATGTACCAGTGTGGCATGTGTTCCTTGAGACACTACAACAGCTCATTTCTGCTCAGTGCTGCACATGTGACGTAACAGGTTCGAGAAGTTTGGTGAAGGTCAAGGAAGACTGTCAGCAGACAAATAAGGAAAGGCTGTGGCAATGGATATTACCCCCTAAAATGTTTAATTTTACTTGACACTATTACCTGTCTAAAGCTGGATGGACCACAGAACTAAATGTAATCCATATAAAATTCTACCTGCATAGAAGGCAAACTGCTTTCAATCACAGACAGCGTAAGCTGCCGCTCCAGAAGGAGACTGTGTGTATGTTATAAGTATATGGACACATTCTCCAACGGCAGCTGAAAATGCTGGATTGTCAACATAGATGTCTTCCTGTCGCACAGGAACAGGACTTTTGTTAAATTTTGCATTAATCCTGTCCCATCCATGTTCTCCTCTTTCCTCAGACACTGGATACTGTTTTTATTATAAATAATTTTTAAAATCACCATTTTGGTATCTAGCATACAGTAAAACATCCAGGTAAGGACAGCTACATAATTCTGTCATCTTTACACTTTGCTAGAGTTAAATGGAAATTAAAACTTCTGGAAATATAGGGCACATGAATCTGACCACATTACATTTGTGTTATCCTTTTTTTGAAAATGCAGGTCAAGAACAGTTGTCAGCTGTCCTTCTCACCAAGATTTCAGAAACAATGACTCATTTACTCACAAAACAAAGGACATATGCCTTTGCCTGCATTAAGTATACTGCAATTGTAATCATTGATATAGCAGTCAGAAACACTTCAAGAGTCTGGAGTCACTTCATAGTTGTGAAGTCTTTGGACCTTGCTCACCAAAAAAGGATTCTCTGAATGGTCAATCAACTAATTTCAAACTGTGTTTTTTGCCAATACATTGGAGTCCTTCACAAAAGACTTTCCACAGCCAACACAGCTGCAGGCAAGGAAGTAACCCATTTTACAGGAAAATAAGTTTTGACAAAATTCAAATACAAGTTTTAACATCTTTAAAAGTGTAAGTTTCAACAACGTACTGGAAATTATTATGCAAATAAACAGAACAGTATCTCACGCACTAGACTAGAAACCTCAGTAGATTCTGATGGTGCCTGCAGACTGTCCAGAGTGATCCAAGGGATGGATCACCACAGGACACTTTCTTTAACCCATCACTTCTCTCCTCCTCCCCCCTCCCAGAGAAAATGGGAAAAGCAGCTCACCCTTTCTGGGAGTGCCAACACCATGAACAATGTCTTTTGCACTTTCCTTATTTCCTGTCAAGCACAGGAGTATGCTCATGCCCTGTGCCTAGGAGTTCAGCAGTCTGTAGGAGCCCCAGAATGGCTAGACCATTCTTATTTTATCATTTCTGCAGTGATGTTAATGAAATCTCATGTCTAAAGCAGCAAACAGCTAATATCCTCTAAGTAAATGGTCCAAATATTTAGAAGCCAATGAAGATTACTAACAAGGCAGATAACATAGTATTTCTGCTCCATTGCAAAACAAAATAAGAAGTTGTAACTACAGAACAAGAAATACATTGCCTACCAGCTGTGATTGCTAATATTCTGGCTGGTTGTATTGACAGAAAGATTGGCCAAATTATCTCTAGAAAATTATTTACTGTTGCTGTTTTTATTTTATTTGAAGCACATAAAACCAAAACAAGCTCCCTTAGCCTAAGCCGACAGAGCTTCAAGGAAATGGTTCGATCGATACTTAATATTGTTCCAAAACCCAGAGAAACACATTCTGTAATTGCCTGGTTTAGACTGAATAGCTTCTGAGTTGCTGAGAAGCTTTTTTGCAAAGAGGAGTTTAATTTTAAAAGTTCACAAAACACATTTCAAGATGATACTAATACTAGTCACACACTTTAACATAGTCTACATATGGCTGACCATATGATTATAACAGATTGAGAACCAGGAAACCAAAGAATATAGAAGTCACCACTACAGAAGCGGTAACCTAGAAGTTATGCCTAGAAAAGTTAAATCGTCCTAAAGCATTGTCCGAAGTGTCCTTGCTAACACAGGATCAATGTTTTACAGTGTCACAAAGGACTCTGCCGATACCCTTTGAAAAACATACTGGTGCCCCTCTAACACTATGTCCTGCCTGTCCAGTATGACTAAGTTTACTAGCAATAAATAGTGATCTGCATCTTCACAAACCACAGCTCAAAAGCTTCACATAAAATCACTAAATTACTTAAGCTAGATCACCAAAATTCAACTGTTACTCTCATTTTAGCCCACATTGCTTTAGCTGCAATTTATTTTGGGTGGTAGGAGAAAAAAAACAGTCATTCAAAGTTTCTAATGATTTTGATTTTCAGTCTTGGCACAAGTGAATAATAGCTTCTCCCAATATCTCCAGCCTATCTGCCTAGGATTAAAAACAAAACAACTCACAAAGAAGTCATTAAATCTTTTGTCAGTTCCTACGAGGAAACCTGGCAGGCTGCTAGCATGCTAGAAGTGCAAATCCAATAGCATATTACATTATGGTATGTCATCTATCACAACATTAGAACTAGCAACTTAAAAACTTACAATAAAACCAAACAAACATCAGACTGCAGAAATTAAGAACCTGAGAAAAGGAACACTTCACCTCCACCTTCTTTGTTTCAAACAACAGAGAACAGAGACCATCAATTTCCTGTGATCAAAATCTGACCTATGAGAGTATTACAGAAAACAAACTTGTTTGGAGAACTCATAACAGTCTAAGAAGCATCTGTCGTGCCCCCTTGCCTGTGGGCATTAAGATGAACCAAACCAATTAGAGAATTAGCCTTGCATTTCAAGAAGCAGAACAATGAAAAAGTTTGTCTCCATCTCTCTGCTAAAGATAGATTCAGCCTCAAAGCTATAGAGCTTAAGAGAAGTGGCTGTCATCTGAATATGTTTGGCCACCATCATGAAGAGATATAGATTAATGCTGGCAGTAACACCTTTATCTTTTGTGATCTTAAAAAAGTTAATTCACCTAGAAAACTGCTAGCCAGGAATGGCACTAAAACATATCAAAGTCAGTAATTCTCTTGACAAGAAGCTCCCAATACAGAGCACAAAACGCCCTCCAATAGTTTCTAAATTACAGTAAACTAACACTTATCTGCAGCTATAAAGTGAGAGTGGTAAACACATGCACTAATATAGCACTAATATAGGTAAACACATGCACTAATCATAGCACAAATTCCATAATGCTAAGACCCAAGTCCAATCAAGTATCTGAAGGAACACTAATAACTTTGATCCATGAATGTCACTAGGTCTTTAAATAAAGAATTAAAGTAACATTTTTGAAGAAGCAGAAATCCTATCAGCCCAGCAGAACACATACATTTTGTGCACCAATACCAGTTTCTGCATTTTCAATTTATACTAAAATATCCAAACAATATCTCAGTACTAATTTCAGAATACTGCAAGCATGGGAAAAATAAATGAATGAAGTTTCAGGAGATCAAAATCTCTATCTATTCCATTAATTTTGTACCATAAGATTTGAGCATCAAGCTACTTAGAGAGAATACAAAACTCAAGAAAAGGCCAGGTTAGAGAACAGCAAAACTATCCTTTCCATTTGAGACAAAAACACTTCCTGCTAGAACCTCGCTCAGCTACTTCTCACACATTTTTCACATGTACTTGGGATTAAAAAAACCTCATACATAAGTTGTCCTCATTTGTTACAAGGCAAGCGCCTTTCTTATTGCTGCCATTTCATGTAATCATAAAACCAGCTGAAAGTTAGCAAGTATAACACCTAATTATATGTTAGCTAAACAACACATCTGCCAAGGTAAGCATATCAGAACACTTGCAGTTTGAGGAAGTTCTGCAATACAGATAAAAGAAAAAGAAAATCCTGTCTTAAAGTTCAACTTGCTGTCTTAGCTTGACATATTTGCAGGAATCTATTTTGAACTAATACTACAGAAAATCACAACTATGGACGAGCTGCAAAGGGTTCACACAAAAGAGGATAAAGAGCAAATCACAGCAAGCCTGGTCTAAAAATAAAGTTGTCTCCAAATTATTTCACATCAGTGGCTCCCAAATGAAACAAAGACATGGTGGTTATGAACAGCTGGGAACACCATAACGAGAAGATGTCTAATGCCCGGCCAAATCAGGCCATGATTACTCATAATTACTGAATTTATCAGTTAGAGATTCTCCCTTGTTCCTCCTCTTCTCTTCCTCATGTACATCCCCAGTGGATACTTCAGCAGTGTAGTTTTATCTTCCAGGTCCAGGCCCAGCGCCTGATTTGCACTAAACATCACCTCACCAAAGCAGTCTGCTGCCATCACAAAGGCACTCCATGATCCCCTCCTTTCCTCAAAACAAAAACATTCTCAAACTTCAGGAAAGGATAGAAAGGAAACTATTAGATGAACACAAGTTCAAGTTCCTATTTTAGACAAATTACGTAAATGGCTTAAACCAGGTACACACAAGCAACACATTGTCTTTTAGATTTCACTATATACAGACACCTTCATCTGCCACATCAGTTGGAAGAGCTGTCCAAAATGATTCAATAAAGCAAAAACACACTAGACCTGAAGGAGGAAAGAAAATTAAAAATGTTCTCCAAACAGCAAGAATGCTGAAGGAGACAAATATCCAGACTGGCATCACAAAGTGCCTTCAAACTCACTTATTTGCCAAAACTGAGTTTAGTTAATAAAAAACAAGACATGTGATCTAAAGTTTATCTTTTCCTTTAGCAACAAGCAGGACAGAGTTGCTTCAGTATCAGTTTCATTATATGATAGCTGGTTTTAATAATCCTTATTAATAGGAAGATGTGTTATCTGGGCCAAAGCACTGGAGACTGCCACATGAATACTAACTAGATGTGTCTGCTCAAGCAACTACTAAGAGAAGCTAACACTAACACTTAAAAGGTTTCGGAACATAAACAAAACCCCACTGAGATCAAGACAGTTCATATCTCACTCGCTTTACAGGCATAGAGTCCTCTCCTACTCTACAGACTCAAAATGAGAACGAATCAGCAGGGAGATGCTGGTGAGCTCTTTGTGCCCATGCTCTTTGTGTGGTTTCAGATCTCCATGTATCTGACATCACTGGCACCTTGTATGTACAGAACACAACTGCTAACAGAGCTTTACGCCGTTATCCCAAGAACAAATTAGGAAAGATTTCACAAGGTGTTCTAGAATTCTTCCTGCAAGCCCCAGTAAACTGAAAATATAAGTCCCTGCAATTCTTCTGCAAACACCTCACAGAGGGCATATTCTTCTTCAAAATTTTTGTTAAAGTGGAAAATGATTAAAAAATTTCAGGAAAGCTTTCTTTCAAAGAGTGCAGACAGATTACACAGCTTCCACTCAGAACCAGACACAGGCAACGAACACTTCACAGCTCAGTAACAGGAAGTTCCCGTTCTTCAAGTGCTAGTCCCATCACAGCATTTCACAACAAAGAAACTTTGCCAGATGAAATTTTACTACCAGTTCCTCTTTTGGTCCCTAAAGTGGCATTTGACTTCACCCATTATGTATCCTGCAGTCTCTGCAACAGGAGAAAACATCTCCACATATGGCACTTTTTGAACTTCCAAGACTGGCAGGAAATCATTTAGCTTCTCCCCCTTCCAAGCTCCAATATTGTAAGGAGGTTCCAAGACATCATGCTGGAAGAAGCAGCAAGTTCTCAAAAGCAGATGGGTGGGTTATAAGGCAAGTGAAAAAACTGGCTACCTTGTCATGTGCGAAGTTAGTCATTAAGGATGCAACACCGAGCTGGCAGTCGGTTACAACTGGCATTCAACAAAGCTTGATATATGGTTCACCACCTTCATCAATGGCTTGGATGCTGGGACAGGCTGCACCTTTATTTAGACTGTGCATGGGAGATGACTGAGGGCAACTGATGCATTAAATGGAAGGGCTGCCTTTTACAAGGATCTCAGACAGAGGAATGGCTTGACACAAATCTTCTGATGTTCAGTGAGGACAAATGCAAGATCTTACACCTGGAATGGAATATAACTCCATACATCAAGAGAAGCTGGGGACCAATTGTCTGGGTGGCAACCCAGTAGAAAGAACTTGGGGATCCTGATGGACAGGCTGAACACGAGGCAGCAACGCATCCTCTCAGCAACAAACTGTTACCATAGAGGGGACCACGGGAAAAGATCAGTCGTCTCTAATCAGCAATAAGCCCACATCCAGAATATCACTTCCATCTTTGCTCCTCCATCTGAGATATCAGCACATATGTGACAGTCCCATGAAGGGGAGTACTAAGAAGTTAGAGGGCTGGAGCATATAACATGTGGGGAAAGACTAAGATAACTGGGCTCATTTAGTCTGCAGAAAAAGAGGTTCAGCAGAAAATCTAACAGCAGTCTTCCATTACTGCAGCAGCGGTTCAAAAGCTATTTTAGACTGCTGAGTTATTACCTTTCTCTTTTGGACATTACTTTCAAAAAACTGTACTGACCAGAGAGGCAGGCATATGGATCAGAGGAAAACGCTCATAACCCCACATTTTGTCCAAGACAGTGGTCTAAACCAAGTGGTTAGTGAAGAATTTAAGAAAGAAAATTTACACAATTATTCTTTCCTGTAACACTCTCAGTCCCAGCCAATTAGTCCTTAAGGAACTTCTAAACCAAAAGGGATTTTGGTTACTACAATGACCTTTGATAGGTTTTACTTCTATCACTTTGTACAGCACTGTTGTAATTCCACAAACATATAGCATCCACAATGCTCTGTAGCCAGGAGTTCCATATTTTACTATTTCTCATAGTTACTTCTTTTGAATGCCCTCAGCTCCTGTACTTGAATAATCAACTCCCAATTTTCATTTTTCACACGCTCTCACTCTCTTAACTCCCCATCATCTTTTTCAGACTGAATACTGTTTCATATATATAAACCATTCCACACCTTAAGTTTCCAGTTCTGTCACACTCTTTTTGAGATGGAAATACGGCACACATACAGACATTGAAAAAGGATATATAATCAGATGAGCTCGACAACTTCTCTAGCATTTGCTTATATGTTAACAACTGAGCATTTAGGTGGTACTTCATATTCCTAACATAACTCTGAGATCTCATTCTGGCATTATTAGTTAGTTCAGACCCCAGTACACCAGGCTGTAACACCACTAAATTCTTATGAGTATTTCAAGTTTATTAAATACATTCTCACACTCTCCTAATAACTACTACACAGGGAAGCTGAAGTAGAACAGACTCGATTAATGCACATTTAAGTTATACTTAAAAGTGAAACTATTCTTTAGGATGTCTTCTCAAATTCTTCAGAGAAACTGGCAAAATTAAAAGGCCTTATACATTTTAAACACTTACTTGCAGCATAAGAATATTTGACATGGTGATCACGTAAGTTAAACCTGAGTTCTGTCACTAAAGAGGGACATTCAGAAAAGCTACCTTAAGCCTGGCCTTGCCAGGTGCCATCTGTAGGTACTGGGAAGCAGGTTCCTCCACAGATTCAGAAAAAGGACTTTTCCTTTCTCATTATGGCACGAGGAGGGAACCCGAGATTATTTGTTGAAAAATCCTGGTCTTGTGACTTCTGACTCACAAAAGCTATAGAAAACTGAACAGGAAAAATCCACTATTAACAGAAGTTTATCAAGCAGTGTTACATGCCATCATTTACATCACAACATAAATCTAGGATCCTGCAGAAGACAGGTAGCTAAGTCTACCCCAGTATTTCTCCACATTAACCACACTGCCTTCTTATTCTCCAGCCAAACACTGTATTTTCAGTCTTCATTGCCATCTTCCCAGGTTCCTACTTCACTAACCCTTTCCCCATTGTCATTCAGGCACTCCATCACAGTTCTCAGTCCCACCCTTCACCCTCCCAGCTCCTCCTTTCAATATGGAGCTTTTCATGATTCTTTGAGCCTACTGCCCAGTAAACAAGAGTTTACCAAACTTCTACAGCTGCCAAATGCAACGATGAGATCCTGAGTGCTTCATGCTCGGTCAGATCAGGGAAGTGCAGTGGATCAAACAGCTTTCCCTCTCCAAACTGCACAGGAGACTGAAGAACTGCTGACCGACTGTATGCTATGCAAGCCTTCATTAACCAGCACTTGTGATTGGATACATTTTCACTAATGAAAATTTCACAATTTTCAAGACAACTTAAGCAAATTCCCTCTTAAGTTACACATTAAAAAGTTATCAACACTCACTGAATGGCCCGAGTAAATACCTCAAGAAAATTTTAAACATAATAGTGTTTATATTGATGTGACAGGTAGGTTATTATTTCCATAATTTTACACTTTTAAACTTACATTATGCACAATGTTTATTGTCTATCATCCTTATCTGTGGAGTGCTCTTTCCCCAACATGCACAGGAATCTTTAAAATAAATGTTCTGCAGACTTCCTGTCTACTTTTTCACTGGCAATGTACACTGGGTCCTTAACAAATCTTGATAGTCTTCCCAAAGACAAGGCAGCAAAGGACTTGCAAGTGTTAGTATTCACGTGTATTTCACAAATGAAAGAACTCAGGCAATAGCTGTTCTTTCTTGAAACCTCCTCTCAGTGACAAGCACTCATCTGGTGACTGCAAGCAGTCGGTGCAATTAAGAGAGCATTAACTATTTAAAGGACAGCTTTCCAACAGCAGAAAGCAATACTGTGGCATCACTTAAGAACCATCATGAAAGTGAACGGACCCATGTGTAAATTTTTTATTTACAAATTTTAAAAAAATTTTGAGAAGCTACTGCTCCCACTGGAACAGATGACATGCAACAAGTTATACTGCAACATGACCAGGGACAGTCTGATACACTCAAAAGTTGTCCAGGAGTTCACGTGATTGTAAAACTCATCTCCATCTCCAAGATAGCCTAAGAAACATTTTTGAAGTATGTCATGCTGTTCAGGGAAAATTAAAGAATGTTTGTAAAAGCAAGAATGGGCAGCTTTGTTTCCCAATTAGAAAGTAACTTGGAAAGAAAACCTGAAATAACAGACCAACACCATATCAAAAAAATCAGACCTAATCGTTATTAAAAAAGAATTAAGGTTAATCTTCATCTAGGACAGATTTTTCTTATAGTCTTACAAAATTTTAAATGTTCTATTTCACTTAAGTTATGGATACCAGTGCAACAGCAACCATAAAAACATAGTTATAAACAATGTAACTAAAGTCTCAGAAAGTGGTTCTACTGGGCCAGCTAACAGTATGGTGGGCTGCCAGAAAGGACCAACTACAGGACAAGAGAGTAGGCTAGATCCAAACCACTGATCACCAGGATGTTCAGAACAGTAAAAAGATCAGGCTTTTAAAGATCACAAGGCTGGGCAATCAGTAAAAGCTTTCTACAGAAAAGCCTTTTCATTACTTCAAGTCCAACAGAGATACACCTGCTTTTTTACATAATGTTCTGGACTTGAACTATCAGTTATTTGTCAGAATATATTTCTGCCAAGTTTCTTCTACATCTTACACAACACAGTAGACAACATAACTGGGAGCTGAGCTGAAAGGCATACAGGCATATTAAAAGCTGTCTTGACCAAAGTTGGAGAATAATCAGCACTGAGGTGAAAGTAGTTTTTTTCCCTGAGAAACCTTCATATCGATGAGAAATGCCTTAACTACCCATGAGACAATTAGGGCAGGAAGTTAAAGTTCAAATCCCTGACACAAATCCCAGCACAGTGTTTCCTCTTCAGGTCACTAAGAAGCATTCCAGAATTCGTCTTCCCGCACAAGACCTTTTTCAAAGTCCATATGCAGAGGTCTAGGAAATTTCTGATTATCTGACATTAGAGCATTCTGCAACCTTTAATAATACTGCACTGCTGTTGTAATGACAGCCATGAATCTATCGGTCCAGATATGAATGATCTGTCAATAAAATGAAAAAAAGTTGTGTGATCATGCCTGGCAACATAACATATGCCTGCACTGCTGCCTGTTATAACTTCTGAATCCCTGCATGAAACATGGACATGCAAACATCCCTTTAAAGCCATGTGAAAAGTAAAGGTCTCTAATTTTACTCTATTGTAGATAATCCAGATGCGCTTCAACAGAGCCTGGAAATATCAATTAAAGGCACTTTGACAGTCTGGCAAGATGCTTGGTAAGTAAGAAGGGATATCTGACATACTCTGATTAAGCTAGCAGACAAATGGAGCTTACAGCAGTCTGGAGTCTTGGCCAGTATAAAACACTGAACTCAAATCTAACAGTTCTCCTGTTGTGTTTTCTCAAATGCTTAAGGCTCCTCATGAATCATATAAGATCATATAAAGATCATATAAGATAATATAAATCAATGAAATGATCTCTTTAAAAAGTATTTCACTCAGATTAGCAGTCACCCAAGTATGCTCAAATGCAAGGTGGGCTGTAGCACATCACTAGATTTGACAATATTCCCTACTTGATGAGAAATTCTGTATTAAGAGCAAGGGGCTTCATTACTATTATTATTATTATTATCATTATTATTATTATCTTTGTTTCATAATGGAACAAAAGAATACAAGAAACAAAAATATGGAAGAAATTTGCCCCAATTTTGAGGAATGAAGGAGGACTTGAGCAGTATTACCAGTGAGCTTCAAACAGTTGAAACTGTTGATGGTGTCTTCAAATAAATCAAGTGTAGAATTGGATGACAGAGTATCCCAACAGTTTCTTCCTAAAGATTATTGCAAGTGTAAATTCCCTCCATGACTTCCAAGATGCAAAAGAGAATCTTTTCCTCTTGTTTTGCTTTCTGCATCACATGGAAAAGAATCAGAAAGAAACAGAGCTGGATACCTGTTAAGATTTCCAAGGCACCATAATTTGAAGCTAGACAGCTGAAGAAAATCAAGACTTCCCAAAAGGTAACTCTGACAGGCAATGGTGTTGAACTTGCTGGCACAGGTGAGCCTCCTGGGCTGGGATCTATTTATTTCTAAATTCTTCTGATGGAGGAACAGGCCTTGAGGGCCTCTGATGATAATGCAGAAACTCTGTTTCCCCTGCAGGAACTGCTATATATGTACCATGAACAGATCCTTCCCTGTACAGATTCGGAAGTCTATATTTTGATTCCTGTTAGGGCCTTTACAGTAATTTAGAAGGCCTTAGCTACAAAACACTGTGCATTTTAGCAAACGAGGCTCTGAAGTTACTGCTCCATCACATTAATCTACCTACTGGAACATTCAAGATGGACACTGTCCATCTGACAGTACATTTCAGTTTCTTACTCTAATCCTGCCCAAGCTTCTCGGGGAATTACGGCACTCTCCCAGCTCAGGCAGTTTTCTTACTTTATTTGTAAACAGAAGGGACTGATAAATCAAACACCCCTATGGACACTAAGAGACTCACTCGAGACTATTCTGGAAATTTGCTTAGATTCTTCAGGGGTTTTTTGTCTCACTGTTTCAGTTTGCTTCTTTTGAGGCCAAGAAAAAGGCTCATCTTTAGTACTGCATTTGGAGATAGCTCACTTATGCTTTTTGGCTACCAGTGTTCAACTTGAAACTGAAACCACGGAAATATTTAAACATCTGAGAGGGAAAATAAAGTACTTGATAGACTTGCATGACAAATTCAAAACCAGTCTTGACTAACCACTACTAGCAAATAAACAGAAACGCAGAACATCCAGAAATCACAAGAACTTTCCTTGCACTCCCAGTCTGGTTCTCTGAAATGCACAGTGTGCATGCAACAGTCTTGACAGAATAAAAAGGACAACCTTGTGACCAGGTAAGACAGAGCTTATTATTCATGTTACCTGATTTTCCCCCTACTTTTATGTACTACCATGCTCTGGACTGTTGCAAATGATCACCTGGTCCTCTTGAATAGGCGTACAGGGCTCATACTGGAAGATTAAAGATGACTACACACTTTCAAGAGACAAGAGCTGCTGAAGATTCAGCATGGCATAACAATCCACACTGAATTCCTACAGACTGGGCTCAGAAGAACAATCCCTGGATCACCACATACATTAGATCAATGAAGTTCACATGAGGAACCGAAGCACACAGACCACGTCCTAATGTCTGGGCCCGATCTATAACTGAACTGTCTTCTGGCTGTGAATCTTTTGCCTTGCTCTTTTACACACCAAAGAGCAATCTGCATTTCTATTCTAACGAAGGCAGCCTCCACTGCTCTACCACATTCAGCATTCCACAGGTTCAATCTTTTCACAGAGAATGAGCTCAAAGCTTAATATATATTTCCGCAGTGAACTGTGACTGCAAATACAAAACACACTGAGTCTTGGTGGTGTTTCTTTTTCTCCCCTATCCCTCCTTGATAGGAGATTCTTTTCCTCACTCTGCTTTCTAGAAAGAGGCCTGCTACATTTTGTTTTTCTTTGGGTAACAAGCAACAGCATTTCTGTCCAACATAAATCTTTTGGCAAGCCAGAAGACCTGCAGCCTCAATTACCAAGGAGGACAAGCAGTCTCCCAGGAGAAGCAGTTTTAATTCCTAGAGACTCTATTTTTAGTTATAGTACCAGAAGTCCCTGAAGCAACAATATCCTTTGACCTGTCATTTATGGCAGGGGAGGAGCAGGGACAGAGTTGGTCTACAGGTCTGAGTGTCCAGCTACTAGTATCCTGCATTAAAAGAGCTCATGCTGTACAGTGCAGGCAGACATCAGAGAGCAGCTAAATTCCGTTCTCCTTCTCTTCCCAAAGACGAGAGGAAGAGAGAGAGAACAAGAGTGAACAGGATTGCTACTAGCTGCAACAGACACCAACCACTGAGACGAACCAGATTTCTGACAGGCATGCCAGTCTGAATCTATGAGAAAATTCATCTAAAGTTTATTCAAACTAAACTAAGGTTATCATTTTTTTCCCAGTAATATAGTCATCAGCTCTACTGCACAGATAAAATTTGGGTAGATTGCAAGCATTTCTGTTGTTTTATGTGAGGAGGAGTAGAACCCATCTTTTACAGCCATGCTGTCACAGAGAAGACTGACACTAAAGGAAGTATACATGATTGAATGTACGTAACAGAAGCAAAGCAGTATGTTATTTTCAAATAGTTACTATTTAGGGGAGAATTGACATTAGCATTTTGAATACTGAGTCAAATCCTTTGCAATGATTCTATCACAGCAAAGTGTAGAATCACTTTGATTTACAGTTCACTTCCTTTTCTGTATCTGAGAATTAAACATCTCCTACACAGACAGCCAAATACAAATTAAGTCCTCTACTTATGCCCTCTTCATCCACAACTTAAATGGAATTTCAAAATTCCTGCAATAACCTGAAGAAAAGAAACAAAGTTATTAATAAAAAAAGGACTTTAAGAGACAGCATGGTACAAGGGAATTATAGAAGCAGAGTGATCTGAATCCTGAACAATGCAGGAAACACCGTACAAGAGCCTCATTCTCCATGCGAGCAATTGACAACAAAAGCAGCTGGCACCTTCTTAGTAACCCCACAAAACTTTCTTTTTTTTTTTTAAATTGCCCCAAACGCTTAACCTTTACATACAATGTACCAACTTCGAGTTATGAAAGGAAATCAGCAATTTTTGTCCCGTTCTCTTCAGTCTGACATTGCAATACAGTTACTGGTTTTCAAGGTGAAAGTGTACATATTGCCTAGGCTATGGCATTCCCACGCAGCTCTTGGCATTACTGTACCACGTTCAGGCAGCAACCAACCTTTTACCACCACCACTCAGCAAAGCAACATCTTATTAGCAACACACAATTGTAAGGAGAACCTGAACATGGAAGCACACAACTGGTAAGAAGCCTATCTTTCTATTCCAAGGGCTGGACTCACAAGGAGACAAATAACCCTACCCACCACCCATTGTCAATATTCTGACAAGTGCCACAGTTTAAAAGCCATTAATGCACAAGGAACAAAAGTTGTTAATGGCATATGGATCTTTTTCTACAGAGATGGTTTATTAACAGTACGAAAACATTAATGGTCAACAAATAAAGTTGCTTCATAATTATGGAGATGCTACAGTCTAAGCCTCCACAAAGCCAGCACACAATCATGCCTCCTGAACATAATAGCAGGGATACGGTTACTACCACCAGAGACAGTCAAGACAGTCTACAGCCTGAAGAACTATCCAAACACATACAAAAACGTATCACCAAATAACTTCCTGAAGGATTCTGATCTTAAATAGTTTTAAGCTATCGGACAAATGACACTTTTAAGCAGTAAGCCTTCTTAAAAAAACAGAATAAGGCTCAATAAATAAATTATGACAGTATCACACATCAATAAGAACTAGAACTATGCCTCTCCTGCCTAACATGCTGCTTCTAATCTTTGGAAGGTTCAACGCTACATGATCCAGAACAACACCTGCAAAACCAAAATTAAAAACCACAACCCTATACATCGCAGCCTTCCATTCTCATTTAATCTTTTATTAACCATGCCAATAGGTTTTACAGAAGTAAAACGCCTCGGCGCTGTCTACATGAGTATCTCTGCCCCAAAGAGTAGAACATAGAACCACAGCCTCTGATTGGAAAAGACCTCTGAGATTCACCGAGTCCAGCCTATGGCCAAACACCACCATGTCAACTAGACCATGGCACCGAGTGCCACGTCCAGTCTCTTCTTAAACATCTCCGGGGACGGCGACTCCACCGCCTCCCTAGGCAGCGGAGGTCGTTCAGGCCAGAAAAATAAAAAGGGCTGACAATGAGTCGGGGGGACCCCCCGGCAGCAAGGGCCCGAGCCGAGCCCGGCCGCTCCTTCCCGAGGCTCCCCTGGCCCGCCACGACACCTGTTCGGCAGCGGCCCCGCTCCCCGCTCACCGCCGAGCGCCGACGCCTGCAGCGTGGCCCCCGAGGTGCCGTCGATGACTTTGATGGCGCCGCGCGCGGTCACGGCCAGGATGGCGTTGAGCGCCGGGTGGTAGCACAGGCTGCACAGCCCGTCGGCGTCGCAGCGCAGGCAGCCGTCCCGCAGCAGCAGCCACTCGCAGGAGCCCGGACCGGGACCGGGCCCCGCCGCCGCCGCCGC